>RWJN01000175.1:0-44308 GCA_004332605.1 Steccherinum ochraceum | reverse complement strand
ACCGGAGATGTGCGAGATCACTCGCTAACTCGAGCATGACACTCCGGCTTCCCATAACATCGCACTGGCAGCTTGCAACTTGAACTCGACCTCCTCCTCCTTCCCGTGCCAGTGAGCCCGTCCGCAGGTCACGCAAAAGTATTGAGCTCGAACGCTTTCTGAGAACTTGACAACGTGCGCTACAGCTTGTTTTCTCCATCGCAAAAAATTCAAGCCTCAACCTAGATGCATTTTGAAGAGCAGAGAAGCTCCTCCGAAAACAGCAACTTACGCTTCGAAACCTCTCGGTATCGAATTCTGCACGCCATCTTCCCCATCCGCAGCCACTCCATCCGTATGGTGGGTGCAGAAACTCCAAGTACGGTGTTAGTATTCCTTGAACGATACGAAGCCGTAAGTATTGCTTCGCCCCATGAGTCTGCTGCGGCCTGGTAGAAGCTGCTTAGGCCGGCCAATCTCCACGAAGGTCATGTGGGACTAGGAAGGTTCTCCCTTGATACCACGCTGTCCCTTGTACTCGATACATACCCTACGCGCGGCGCAGGACGACACTCCATGCCCTTTGACCTTGGACGACCTCCCTTGCACTTTGACGTTGGACCCCACTACAGTACATATGTTTCCCGCCACACTTCCCGGTCCTTCCACCGATTCAGGCCAGAATGTTGCGGTTGGACTGTCTGATCCTCAGTTTGCCTCTGGAAGGCGCAAGATGCTAGACTCAGTCAATCGATTGCATACCACTGGGTAAGCT
The DNA here is from genome assembly GCA_004332605.1 of Steccherinum ochraceum. NCBI lineage: Eukaryota > Fungi > Basidiomycota > Agaricomycetes > Polyporales > Steccherinaceae > Steccherinum > Steccherinum ochraceum. The sequence continues at coordinate 43,554 of RWJN01000175.1, read as the reverse complement.
CCTGCCAGTGATTGGGAGTGCTCGCATACAGCGTTTTCACTGATATATGCTCGCGACAGAGTCCAGCTCGACATCGATCTCCCGATGATAGCGGTGGTGGGATCTCAAAGCGCGGGCAAGTCGTCTTTGATAGAGTCTATCTCTGGCATCACCTTGCCCAGGGCTAGCGGCACTTGCACTAGGTAACAACCATCTCCCTGTCAAGTGATATCTTGATGAAGTGTTTGCTCTAGATGTCCTACAGAGTGCCGTCTCTCGTGGTCTTCAGAGCCCTGGAGATGTGTCGTCTCTGTGCGCTTCATCACCGACGAGCATGGTGTAGCATTGGGTCAGATCCGCAACGAAACGTTTGGTGAACCTATCTTCGACAAGTCGCTTGTTGAAGAGAGGATTCGCCGGGCGCAGCGTGCGATCCTGAACCCCAGCAAAAGCTCTCGGGAGTTCTTGACTGGACCAGATGAAGACCCAGCTGATAGAGACCTCACGTTTTCTATTAACTGCGTCTCGTTGCAAATCAGCGGTAGTGATGTGGCAGACTTGTCGTTCTGTGACCTCCCAGGTACTGTCTTATTTCATCTCTGATCCTGACTTGCATATTCGTCCTGACTGCCTTGTAGGACTGGTCGTCAGCGTTGGCAAGGGCGGAAGTGAGAGGGACATAGAGCTCGTGCAGAATTTGGTGGTCACGTATATCTCGAGACCCAGCTGCATCATCCTCCTTACGTTATGCTGCGAAAGTGAGTGTTTCACTTCAATGCTCAGTGGCCCGCTTTCTTGTACAGGCCGGGGCTGATAACTGCTCACAGCGGAGTTGGAGAATCAAGGAGCGCACCGTTTGGCCAAACTTTACGATCCTGATGGCAAGAGGACCGTCGGTACGTTCACTGCACTCTTCTCGAGCTTGCTGCCAGTGTACTCACGAATTTTGCAGGCGTCCTCACCAAACCAGACAGAATTCCAGCAGGCGACGATGAAGAGTGGATTGATTTCATCAAGAACGACGTTGAGTCGCTAGAGAATGGCTGGTACAGCGTGAAGCAACCAGACTCGCGCGAACTTAAGGCTGGAATCAGCTGGGCTGAAGCACGCGACAAAGAGAAAGAGTTCTTCGCGTCGACCAGCCCGTGGTGTGACCTCGACGCTATGTATCAACGCCAGCTTGGTACACACAATTTGACGGAGCGTCTCAGCGAAGTGTTGTCCGAACTGATCTCTAAGCGGTATGTTGGATTTGGGCTGGGCTGGGCTGATGTACACGAACACTGATAACACTGTGTATGTAGGTTGCCAGATTTCCAGGACGAGCTGCAGAAGCTCCTCCAAACGACCGATGAGAGTCTGCGAAAGCTACCTAAGCCTCCCTCTTCAGATGCTCTCGGAGAGGTTCTGCACATCGTATCCGAATTCTCTAGGGATCTTTCCAGGCATTTGGAGGGCACGCCGGAGAAAGATGGTTTCTTGCAAGCAATCAGACCGGAGCTGGAGAAGTTCAGGAAGGCTATTCGTATGTCTGCTCCTCGCTTTATTCCTCGGGAGAGAACGGCACCGAAATTGGACACCCCATCGGACTACACTCCCGACTTCTTGTCCCATGAAGAAGGCGCGGCGGCTTCGTTGGACAACGGCTCCGATATTTTCGTCGAAGACGTTCTTGCCAAAGCTCACAGGTATTTCTTACCGTGATGCGTTGTGGTTTTCCGCTCACGTTCGTCTGTAGCGCCATCACGAGAGAGCTTCCAGACCATTACCCCTTCGTCATCTGCAAGGAGTATATCCTCTCTCTCATTTCTAGATGGGAGATCCCTGCGCGGAATCTTTTCGACGCAGTCGAGAAAATCCTTCTGCTTCATGTCAAAACCATCATATCCAAGCATTTTGGTTCATTCGCTCACGGAGGTCTCCAGCAACACGCACAGTATGTCCTGCACAACTGACGTCCCTTCGCTGGCTACTCAACTGAGATGATCCCCGCTCTAGGACCGTTGTCAATGATTTCATCAAGATGCGCAGCCAAGAGACCATGGCCCGCATCCTTTGGCTTCTCGAGCTCGAGAAGAACCCTCGCACACTCAATGGCCATTACTACTCCGATTACCGAGACAAATTTCTCGGACACTACCGCGCTCTCCGACACTCAGATACTCATGGCGTTTTCCTCGACAACCTCAAAGCTTACATCTCCAGAAGCCCCTGGGCCCCGAAGACGGACTTTGGTAACTATACCAGTGAGGCGTTGGCGGGTTTGGTAGCAATGGGGTTGGACGGACTGAGGGCCTCGGACTTGGCCAGACTTCTTCCCTCTGATCCTTACGAGCCCGCGCTGAATATCATGGCCTCCGTGCGTGCTTACTTTCAAGGTATGATTTATGTATCGCGTGTCGTTTATTTCCGATCCATCACTGAAAAGCTCCATCTGCCAGTCGCCTACAAACGCTTCGCCGACAACATTCCCAACGCGATCGACTACGAACTCGTCCTATCTTTGGACCGCGACCGTGCGCTGTACAACGCCATTTTGAAGGGACTAGGAATCACAGGAGCTCAGGGATTTCAGAAGTGCAAAGACTTCTTGCAAGAGCCTCCCAATCTAGTTGCGCGACGAGAGGAGTTGCAGAAGAAGGTCGAGCGGCTGCAGACCGCGAAGAGGGAGTTGTTAGATGTGTTTTTGTGACTGGCACACTGTGTCTGCTTGTCTATTCGTTGCTCGTAAGAGCAAGGCTCCCCACATAGTACTCATTATCGTCCCTCTCTATCTGCATGTGATCTGAGCTATGTGTTTAGCGTAGTTGGTTGAATTTACTCGATTCTCGATTCTGCTTTTGAAACCTCGATCGTCTGGCGAGAGAGGCGCTGGCCTGTTCCGAGAGTCTTGGAACACGTCGGCTGGCGCAACGGCTGAAGGGAAACGTTTCTGGAGTTGGTCTATCGAACGACGCACCCCTTGTGCCAACTGTAACAAGAATTTTCGGGCTAACAGTAGGGAAATCGTGTGCACAGACGTGATCCAGTAGTCCTGGAACAGGATAGAAAGGAGTTTCTACCAGCGTTCGTGCCTTGTCCGAGGCAAAATCGGCAGAGTGATCTCGCAAGGGAGTGGGTGAAGCGGCCTCTTCTGGAAGGGAGATTCAGTCGAGTCTGCCTACCTGCGCTGCGCGCACTGGCCGATGCTTCTCGAGGGACATGAAAGTGGCTTGAGCTGTGGACCTTTTCCGCGCGAGGAAGCAAGTTGTGGGTTTTCGAGTCTCTCCTCCGATGTGTCCTGGACCGCCGCGCTGAGTCTCGTCGGGCTGCATCTTCAAGTTCGACGACCTGTGAGCGTTGGTCACTACGCAGATGGCGACCCGCCGCCTTGGAGCGGTTTTCAGGACGAGCCTATTTGAGTCTGTCCTCTACAGCGGCGGCTAGACCGGCCCGCTTGCCATAGAACCATTTTAGGATCGTGTGATCGCCGGCGGCACGGTGCCGCACAATATTTTGCGAAGGCGCTGAAAACGATCAGTACAGTGTACCCAATCCTCGTCGGTTTGAAATCTTGAGCCCTACTTCCGTAGTCGAAAATGGGCGAGGAAAGGCCAGCTAAACGGTTCAAGGTATGTATCCACTGTGATGACTCTTTTACTCAAAGCTCATCGAGCATTTCCAGTACCAATCATACCAAGCGACATTGAAGGAGGTCCACCCTCGCACTGCGCTCAACCAAAATGCATTCAACCAGGAGATTTCGGTAACCTCATCGTCAGCTTTTTAGCTGAATCTTTTACTCATGATGAGATCTAGGACAACTCCTCTCACTTCGCTGAAGCCATCGACCAATGGAGGGAACTCAACCTTACGCCCGCCTTCATCAAGTTTGCGGATAGCGCCGCTGAACTTTCCGGCTCTATGGCGTTGCTACTCCACAACTGGGAGCGGGTCGTTGAGAAGTGGCTACTAGCAGTAGAGAGCGCAGATGATGAGGCTCTGAAAGCACTACTAAGGTACGTCGCCAATTTCTACCACATTCGGCCATAGCTGAAAATTTGTAGTCTTCTCCAAGCCCTCACACACGACCTGCGAACAACCCTCGCCCCACGTCTTCCAGACCTCCTCGACCGTCTACTGTCCCTTTTGCCACGATCTCTCTCCGCTCCCACGCTCTCCACTCTTTTGGAATCGTTCTCGGCGGTGTTCAAGTACGTCGTGATACCCACCGAAGCTGCAGAGGAGACGTGGTCGTTGTTCGCAGACGTCATACCGAAATGCAACCCAGAGGTACAGAGGATGGTCGCCGAGATGTGGGGGAGCATGCTGCGTCGAATGAAGGTGTCTGCGAGGGAGGCTTGTTCAGTGGCGATCGTCAGTGCGAGCGATCCAGATGTTGGCGCATGGACCATGGTTTCGGCATGTAAAGTGCGTCAAATGTCTACTTTTGACCTTGATTTGTTGCTGATCTGAGGTTTAGTCGGTATCGCAAACGCTACACACCACTACTGCCTCAATGTTCCCACCAGTTATCCGCCACTATCTTGATTGTGAAGATCCCCAAACCTCATTCACTGTGCTTCGCCGTTCCTTTACCGCGCTCGCCCATCATTGCAAAAATCCGGAGCAGTACACCCCCACGGTAGAATATGCGATCCAGCAGCTGGTCTCGGCCGACCATGGAGAGACGGAACGTTCCCGACGGCTGCTCGAACTACTGACTGTGCCTTCGTCAGTGCGCCAAGGATCACGGCTCTCCCGTAAGTGCCTCTTTGTCTCTCTCATCTGCACGGTTTTGACCTCGTCTTTGTCTGCCAGAACAACAGCTGTCGACCCTCGTTACGCAACTTCAATCCGTCCCACTTTGTGATGAGCTGCACGATGCGGTCCTCAAGCTCACTACAGCATGCCTTACCGCGGGCGAAATGTCTCTTTGGTTAGGCCCTGGCCGTAAAATCATTAAGCGTGTTTGGGAGAGGCCTGCGCTCGCGCTGGAGCTGTGCGGGACATTGGGTGACCTTGGGTGGGGCGGCTGGAAGATGATTGCTTTACCACACGTCCTCAAGAAGACCGCGGAGTTATTGGATAGCCATACTGAGAAGACTCTGGAGCTGTTATGCGCGCTCTATAAACAAGGGCGGTTGGAAGGCATCGATACGGCATGGAAGAACAAACTTCAGAAGTGGGTGGATCAAAGGTTTAGTTCCTGGAGATCAACGCCGGAGAAGGTCAGCCACTGCTTTTGCTGTATGCTGGAAACTATGTCTGACTTTTTTTTTCGTTCTCTATAGATGCTTGAGCTCAATCAAGTCCTGACATTATCACCACTCCTCCCTTCGCTCAGCCCGCTGGTTATCCACATCATCGACGTCACCCTAGAAGCCTCTGACCCCGAGACGGAATTTACGCAGACAAGTAGCAACTCGGCGTGGCTTCTCGGCAGCTGTTTTGAGACTTTATCTCTTCGCCCATCCTCGGAGTGGTCGACCTCGGTTGATCTGAAGTCGTGGACACGCACGATTATTACGAAGTGGGCATGGTCTGGCTGTTGCCTGGAGGGTCTTGTATCCTTGCTTGGCAAGAGGTATGTCTACCAATCGTTGTTTCTCTTCTCTCGATGCTGATCGTTGTTAAGTCCTTCGGTATCATCTCCGATCTCCCTCGACGACATATATCCATCTCTGCAACAGTCCCTCCTCTCGCATTCACGTGCTCTGCGACTGAGCGTCCTGCGCCTCATCACCTCCAGCGCTATGAAGTCGACTCCCAGCACGCTGGAAACGTCCAAAAAGGTTCTATCCGGAGAAGAGGTCTCGCTGGATGTGCAAGGTGTTCGAGAACGTGTACTCAAAATTACCAGACTGGCGCAAGTGCTGGTCGGTGACGACGTCATCGGGGTAGATATTGCCCTCCGTTGGCTGATAGGTAAGAATTACTCAATCATACGGTGCGCTTGTCATTGACCGTCTCCATAGCTCAACTGAAGATCAATCTACGTCCGTTGTGGAAACCCGCTGCCGAAGCTTTGGCTACACTCTCCCAGCGATTTGGAGATCAAATCTGGAAGCTGATATTCGAAGAAGTGAGGCAAGCATCTGAGGGAGAGTCGTCGTACTCGTCGCCGTCTTGGATGTCAGACCTGCCTGACGGGGATCTGGATCCCATCAGCGAAGACGAAAAGACTTGGAGAGATCCTAGTGCTCACAAGCTCCGTTCGTCGATCACGCTGTGGACACGCGGGAGTGCTGCTGAGCGAGCAATTGTGCAGGTACGTCCACGGTGCCATTCCAAGTCGTTGCTACTCAATCGTAGTTGATAGGCTCAGATCGTGTCCGACCGGTTTGATTCCAGGTCGTACGAGATGCAATTGCTGGCCGCTCTCGGAGAATGCTCCTCTTTGGCTGAGAAGCACAGCCGCGATCTCATCCCCCTCTTCCTTTCCCTCGCGCCACCGGAAGATCCAACACGGATGCCGAAACATAAGCTCATCGCTTGGCTAGAACTTCTGTCAAAGTTCAACAACCCAAAAGCTTTACGTTCCTCCGAAGACGTCCATCGCATCTACCTCACATTGGTATCCCATCCGGATCGCCCGTTACAGCGCCTTGCTCTCTCATGTCTGCTTACCTACAAGTCTCCGCACCTGCTACCGAAGAAGGACAAGCTGACTCTTTTGTTGGACGACACCCGGTGGAGAGATGAGCTTACGACGCTTGAACTTACTCAAATAGACCCATCAGACAGAGCCGAGTTCGTGGACGTCCTCACCCGGCTTCTCTTCGGTGTCATGCTCGAGAAACGAGGACGTTCTCGAGGTGCAGATCGTCGAGCCGCGGTCCTTTCAGTCCTCAATGGCTGCTCGGACGAAGAGCTAGAGCTGTTAGCAGACTTGATGCTGAAACCTCTCCGCAGAGGTCGGGATCGCTACGTGGAAGGCGTTTTCAGGATTGAGCCTATGACGCAAGACGTGTCTGACAAACAGATGCTCGGATTCCTGGCCCTTCTGGAGGATGTCTTGAGGAACATGGGCGCCCGTATCGTCAAATTATGGCCAGCGCTCTTGGGAACACTGCTCGACATTACCGCACACGCCCAAGGACGTATCTCTGGGCTGGGTGCTGAAGCGGAACTTCCATCAGACGAGGCTGAAGATGACCAACAGGAGGAAGAAGACACCAAGGAGAATGGCGTCTCGCGTACCGTCTCCACTATTCGGCAGCATGGCTTGAAGAGGTTAGCGGACTTCTTCAGGTCTCCGATCGTCTTCGACTTTAGCCCGTACATGAAAGCCGGCTTCGAGGCGTTCATTTCTCCGAGGCTGGCGGCATTCGCCACCGAGAATACGCAGTCTCCCTCAGCTCTCATGGAGATCTTCTTCGTTTGGTCGTCACGGCCGGAGTACACCCCCCTCCTGTGTGGTCATGATGACCGAGTACTCCCGCAGGTATACAACTGCCTCATCGCTACTAGTGTGAAGGAGCCGGTTATTGCCAAAGTCTTCGATATCGTCGATCACCTGCTGGTCAACTCCGCGGAAGATACAACTACTCTCGACACCTGCTTGAAGCCGCACGTATCGCTCCTTCTCACCAACCTCTCCATTCTGGTGGAACGTACCAAAGGCGTCAACACCATCACCGACCCTATAGGACGACGGCAGATCAGTATCTTGTCACAGATCGCACCTTGGCTCACCGACTCAGGTCAAGCATCCACCCTTCTCGGTCTTTTTACTCCCATCCTGCGCAAACCGTCGCGTTTGGTTCCGGAAAAGCTGAAGGTCGACATAGTCACCATACTCCAGAGCCTCTTCCCTCTCATTCCCGAGCTATCCATGCCAGACAGCGCGGTCTATGTCAAGACCTATTCTCTGCTTTCTTTCCTTTTCCAGAACCTGCGCTCGAGGCCGGGCCGTCTTGCTCTCTTAGACACCTTCAAGAAGCTTGCTGACATCAACGTCTCCCTTCAGCCCCTCGTGGCCTTGTTGGTCGAGTTCAACGCATATTCCAAGAGACGGATAGATGAACCAGACTTTGACAGACGTCTTTCCGCTTTCAACGAGCTGAATGAGTCTCGCCACAGCGTACTATCCTCTCAGGACTGGCTCCCCATCATCTACAACATGCTTCATTTCATCCAGGATCCCGAAGAGCTAACAATCCGCAGCAGCGCCTCGCAAGCAATGAAACGTTTCGCGGATCTGGTCGCTGACGGGGATGCCTCATACGAATTCACCTTCCTCAAGGTGCTATATCCAGGTTTGAAGAATGGGCTGCGGACCAAGAGCGAGCTCGTTCGAGCTGAGATTCTGTCTATCATCTCTCATGCGGTGGAGAAGTGCACTCGGATCACGTCGCTACAAGAAATGCGAGTTCTCTTGGCCAACGGCGACGAAGAGGCGAACTTCTTCAACAACATCCACCATGTTCAAGTTCACCGGCGCACCAGGGCTATTCGTCGTCTCGTCGAGTTTTGCGATGAGGGTCATCTGCGGAGCGCTACACTCACCGACGTGTTCATTCCTCTCCTTGCCAACTTCATCCAGTCTGCCAGCAGTATCGATCATCATCTCGCCAACGAGGCCATCCTGGCCACAGGACGTATGGCGAAACACTTGGGCTGGGGGTCGTACTACGCCCTTGTTCAGCAGTACCTTCGGCTCAGCAAGCAGAGAGACGCTGCAGAAAGAGTATACGTCCGCACCATCGTCGCCATTCTGGATAACTTTCACTTCTCGATGGAGACGGAAGTGAAGGAAAGTGAGTCTGCTGCCGCTGAGCAAGAGCCGCAGGAGCTTGATGAAGAAGACCTCGAGCAACAACAGGTTGCTGCTAAGGTCGCTTCTCAGAAGTCTCATATCGCAGATGTAGTCAACTCTAGGCTTCTACCGGCGTTGCTGCAGCATTTGGAGAAGCGAGACGAGACCGAAGACAGTCTCCGTATACCCATCGCTATCGGTGTCATTCAGGTTGCGTTGCATCTTCCGGAACGCAGCCGTGAGACACAGGTGTCCCGCTTGTTGACGGTGCTCAGCCAAGTGCTTCGGAGCAAGTCTCAGGAGACGAGAGACCTGACTAGAGAAACCATTTGCAAGATTGCCATCATTCTGGGCCCTGCTTACCTCCACATTGTCATCCGCGAGATGAGGGCTGCCCTGCTACGAGGTCCTCACCTTCACGTCCTGGCGTTCAGCACGCACGCTGTCCTAGTCCACGTCACTAGCAACGAGCACGCTTCTAGGTTCCATACGTTGGACGACTGTGTCAACGACGTCGCCCACATTTCCTCTGAAGTCATCTTCGGCGAGTCTGGCAAAGACCTCCTAGCAGAAGAATTCAAGACGAAGATGCGGGAGGTCCGAGCGTCAACTTCCAAAGGTTTCGACTCCTTCGCCACCATTGCCAAATTTATCACGCCGCCCAAGATCAGCAGTCTTCTCCTCCCTATCAGGAACATACTACACGAGACAGAAACGTTACGCGTGATGCAACAAGTCGAGGATCTGTTGCGCCGAATCGCCGGAGGCCTCAATGCCAACGCTCATCTCAAGCCGGTCGACGTGTTGAGCTTATGCCACACCCTGCTCAGCCAGAACTCCAAGTTCTTGAAACAGAGCCCTGATCCGAAACCGAGCAAAGGGAAGAAGAAGGGAAAGGACGATAGGCTGGTCCAGATGAAGCGCAAAGCGGGACCGGACATGGATCATTTCGCCAACAGCTCGTTTAGGTGAGCGAGCTCTTGCTGAACGCACCTTTCCATTCCTCACTCTTACTCTTCGCAGATTTGTCGTTTTTGGACTGGAGCTTTTTAATACGGCCCATCGCCGGAGCCGCTTTGACTTCCAAGATTCTGCTGTGATCGCTAGCTTGGAACCCATGGTGGTAGCGGTCGGCAACACGCTGTACTCCAATCAACAGCAAGTCATTATTCCCGGCCTCAAAGCTGCCTCTGCCATCGTCAAGTGCCCACTGAAGTCGATCGAGAAGTCCCTCACTGTCTTCGTTCGCCAGATCATCGAGATCATTCGCCAAGTCGGGTCGACCGACTCCGACGTCGTTCAGAACGCTTTCAAGTCTCTTGCTTCCATCCTGCGCGATCAGCCGAAAGCACAAGTCAAGGAGAAGGACCTCATCTTCTTGCTCGAGCTACTTGGACCTGATTTGGAGGAACCTACGCGGCAACAGGCTGTATTCACAATGCTTCGAGCTATCGTGGCGCGCAAGTTTGTTGTGCCCGAAATCTACGATCTCATGGACAAGACTTCCGAGGTCATGGTCACCAACCAGTCTTCCCAAGTTCAAGAGCTGGCACGCGGGGTACTGCTGCAGTTCCTCCTCGAGTACCCCCAGGGCAAGGGACGCCTCCGAAACCACATGACGTTCTTGGCGAAGAATCTCTCTTATGTCCACGAAAGTGGTCGCAGGTCGGTGATGGAGCTGCTGAACGCCGTCCTGTCAAAGTTCAACCCTGACCTCTTGCGGGAGTACTCAGACCTGCTGTTCGTTGCTCTTGTCATGGTCATCGCCAACGATGAATCCGCGAAGTGCAGAGAAATGGCATCCGAGATCATCAAGGGCCTGTTTGCCAGGCTGCAGGAGAACCAGCGGCGCGTCATGTTGTCCCATGTCCATTCGTGGGCTGTTCAGCATACGCAGCCACAGCTTTGCCGCGTCTCATCTCAGGTCTACCGCATCATTATCGACTTCTTGCAGCAAGATGTTGCTCAGCACGCTCAGCTGATCCTTGACGACCTCAACGGCATCCTCGCTGTCAGCGCCAAGTCACTCGACGAGGCTTCTTATGACGATGACGCAGACTTGGATGTGGAGTGGCAGATTCCATATCACGCCCTCAATGCTCTCACCAAGCTGCTAGAATCCTGCCCCGATCTCACCTCCGAAGACGACAAAGTCAAATGGCCTGTCGTCGTATCTCACCTCCTATTCCCTCACGCATGGACTCGCGCCGCTTCGTGCCGCCTTCTTGGTACTCTCTTCTCCGCCGTTCCCGTTGCAGCACCTATCCCCACCCTACCTGAAGACTCACCTTTCTCAAGAGTGGGGATGGAGGACGTCGCGAAGAAGCTGTGCTTGCAGCTGCGGAGTACGAACCTCGATGCCGCGCTCGGCGTCCAAGTTGTGAAGAACCTCTTCTACATCGGAAAGAGTTTTGCTGTGCTAGAGTCGTCGTTATCTCATCCCGAGGTAGAGGACGATGCTGAGGAGAGTGACGAGGAGGACGAGGAGGACAATGGCGAAGGTGATGGTGCTGAGCCAGGAGATAACGCCAAGCATCCTCTCTCTTGGTTGTTCTCCAAGCTTTCGTACCAAGCACGATCTGCTCATATCGCTCGGCGCAACAAATCCTCTAGCCCTGTAAGCTGCATAGTGGTCCATATTAGTTTCAACATGAACTGACGTTCTCGTCTGTAGGAGGGATGGCACCATCAGCCGGCGTCGGTTTTGAAGTGGTTTGCGGCAATGGTATCGCATCTAGAGCCTGCCCAAGTCGAGAAATACCTTATGCACATGCTTGCTCCGGTATACCGCATCACAGAGGATGATACCATCCGCGACCAACATCTCGGTGAGTGACATGTTCGCCTTTTGTTACGACGACGCTAAATGTTCTGCTCTTAGATGAACTGAAGACTTTGGGCGTCGAGCTTCAAGACCTGATTCAAAGCAAGGTCGGTACCACCAAGTTTGCCGACGTGTACAACCGTATTCGGCAAAACGTAGTGGGCGTTCGTCGGGAACGCAGGACTCAACGAGCCGTTCAGGTGCGACTGATTTCGTGGTTTTGGACAAATAACTACATCCTGACACTACCTTGTAGACCGCGGCGAACCCTGCAGCTGCTTTCAAGCGGAAGCAGCAACGCAACGTCGCGAAGAAAGATGGCAGGAAGAGGAAGAACTCAGTATTCGCGTAAGCCTCTTTCGCTTTGTCCACGAGCCTCACTGACCTATGTTTTCTTACAGAGAGAGCCGAGGTAAAATCAAGCGGCGTCGAGAGGAGTAAGCTGGTGCTGGGTGTTCACTGTAGCATACACGTCTGTAGTCAATCATTATAGCATTTATACCGACCTAGTGTACATCCAAAAGCACAAACCAGAATACTACGACAAGTCCATAGGGTGACCCCTCTCTGGCGGGGGCGGATAACACAGTTCGTTCTCGTCGTACGCTGCGTCGTCGTCGTCCTCATTCCAGTCACTCGTTGTCTCCCAGTCATTCTCAAACTCAATATCCAACGTCAACTCTTCCTCTCCGTCCCCATCATCCGTCAACGGCAAAAACGACGCCAGTTGCGTTGAGTTGGAGTTGTGAGACACTGGTTGGACCCATCGTCGTTCTCTGAGGCGTTTATGCCGTTCTCGGTCTTCCTCAATCCGTTTGAATACCTCGTGCCGAGGAAGGGCTGCCATAGGTGAATCTGTTGCGCCTTCCTGTGGTGCGTCCGTTGCGTCTGTCCGCTGCTCGAGAGCGACTATCACATCGTCCACTTTCTGAGGGTCGATAACACGTTTATTTCGCCAGCTTTCCAGAATCTAATGGCCTCGGGGCTCAGTGGAGAGGACTGCGTGAAGAGAACATTCGATAACGCACCTGTTTTGTGCTCATGAGATTCAACAAGCCCTGTCTTCCTTCGGGCACAACATGCTCCACGATCTTCCCTAGATCTCTCGCGACGTAATCCACATAAAACGAGGAATTTGAACCGCCTTCTGCTCCTCCGTGTGCCTTGGCCAACAACGACGTCTCGCATAGCGAGTCCAAGAAGTAGATGATATTGATGCGATTGTTTATCGAGCCCTATGAGACAGTATGAGTGCCACCTCAAACGAAAGGTTATACTGATGCGTACCTTCTGACATTCCTCGACAATGCAGTCCCACAGGTCCTCGCCGCACCGTGAAAAGTATTTCAGCGCGTATCCTACGACCTTTTGGATGGATTGTTGGGAGCTGGTGATATACTTGTTCATAAGTACATAGACCCCATACGACAATAATACTCACGCATTGAGTCGTTTGAGCAATCCTAGAAATTGCATGCGAACCTCGAAAGGGTCCATGGTGGTGGTGAGGAAGAAAGATAGGCGCTGATGAGGTACATGCTCCTTAGCTTCACAACAAGCACACGAGTATCTCTCGACCCTTCACTTCGACATTCTACATTCTCAAAACGCGCGACTTTCACATACTGAATTCTTCTTGATGACGGCTTCTCCGACGCTGCGTTAGTCTTACGAGCGAGGCCCCCAGCGTCCGTTGAGGGGATGGAACCGAGACTAACGCTGCGTGTGCTGGGGGCATCCGCGACGTTCGCATCCTAGCCTCTTCAGAATCTCAAGGTCGTCTGATCTGGATCCTGGTAGCGGTCCATTTTGGTGGGCTGCTCAGCAGAGTGTAGTACGGGTTGGGATGAGATGGGTGCGTCACAATGGTGCTTCCTCCTAACCTGTTGCTGACTCGAGAGATCTGGCTGCAGGGTCTCTTTCAGTTTCAGAGGAAGCCATCCTCATTGCACACGAGGCGAAATCATGGATTGAAATAAGGCCTCGCAAGATCGAGCATTTTGAAATTGCTGTATTGCTCTTGGAACGAGCTCGAAATATGATCAGCAACGACCCTCCACTCCTCTCAAACATGTTGCGTCAACTCGCCCTCGCGCACGAGCAAAGATACCGGCACTTCTCTGTGCCCGGAGATCTGAGCATCGCCATCACGGCGTCGAAGGATGCTCTTCGGTTACTATCTGAAGATCATTCCGACTACCTTTCCGCCCTCTGCTGTCTCGCGCAGTGCATCCGTACGAGATTTGTTTGCTTCGGTAAAGGCAGGGACCTACAGCAGGCCGCATCCATTGCACAGCAATGCCTGGAAAGGTGTCCTGCTGGCCACCCCGAGAGAGCCGACGCTTTGGAGAATTTTGTCGCTACCCTGTACGCCAAACATCAGGTGTTGAAGGATCTTGAGGATCTGGACACGATTCTTGTCATGCAAGAGGCTATTCTAGATCTACGACCCCCTGGACATGTTCTGCGCTCGCAGACGTTGCTGGACCTTTCGGACACTCTTTTAGCACGATTCGACGCCAAAGGCGAGAGAGACGACTTGGACACCGCTATCAGTCTATTGAAAGCCCGACTCAACGGCAATTCTAGTGGAGGCGATTCGGCGGTGCCCTTGACGCAAGATTACTGTGAAGCCCTCTACAAACGATACAACCGTTTCAGAGACGTTGAAGATCTAGATCTTTACATCTCCATCCGCGAAACGCTGCTGGAACACTTTTCCCGGTCCTCTCCATCCCATCTTCAGCATCTCCGTATGCTCACCAGCGCCACCCACATTCGTGCCGACAAAGTCCAAGATGTTACCAGCTACACGAGAGCTATTGAATTATACGAGGGGCTCCTTCAAATTTTACCAGAGGATCATCAAAGCCGTGCTCGGCTCCTAGCCGATTTTGGAGATGCTCTGGAACGATATGTCAAGTTCTTTCCTGATGCTACCGATAGGGAGAATCAAATCGTCCGTTTGCGAGAAGAAGTGCTTGCTCTTACCCCTTCGGATGCTCCTGAATATCCCTCTAATATTGGCGTCCTTGCCGCATCGCTGGATTTGCGAGCCGAGTCTCAGTCCAATGCCTCGGATCGCGACAGGGCTATAGCTCTGTACCGACAGGCCCTCTCATTCCACCCAACCAACAATGATCTGCGCGCTGAATGCGTCATCGAGCTAGCGAATTGCCTTCGGAGAAGATACGTAGAAGCCGGGCAGCGCGAGGATCTCATTGAGGCACTTGGTCTCTTCAACGACGTGGCCTCAGCTCCTGACCTCGAAACCGATACTCGTATCTCCTTGTTCATCGGTCTCTCCGGCGCAACTCTCATACGGTTCCGGGATATTCAATTCCCCACTACAGCCGAATGTGATAGTCTCGTCGCATCCGGTGAGGGCGCGCTCGCGATCTGCCCGGAATCTCACCCAGAACGTGCCGGAGTCTGTGCGATGTTCGCCGAGGTGCTGCAGAATAAGTTCACACTATCATGGGAGCCGAATTACCTGGATCGAGCCATCCCTCTCTACAGAGAAGCCGTCGTCAAATTTTCCCCCGATGACATCAGCAACTTCGTTCCATGTACGCTCAAGCTGGCGGATGCTCTCAAGGTGCTTTACTTGCTGTACTATCAGCTGGAGGTCCTTCACGAATGTATCGAGCTCCTTGAGCGGATGATGCAACGTGTTTCTGAAAGAGACCGGCAGAGAGCGCAAGTGCTCTGTGGGCTCTCAGAAGCACTGCGTCTCCGCTACAAACACGAGGGCCGGGAAGATGACGTCCATTCCGCTATTGCCTTGGCTCGTCAGGCACTTGACAGTCCCGCTCGTCGTAACACAGACGACCGAGCCAACGCACTTGCTGCCATGGGCAAAGCGTTACATGCCCGTTATCGCCTTCTAAGGAACCTGCAAGACCTCGACGGATGCACTACATATCACGAAGAAGTGCTAGAACTACGTGGGGCGCATGATCCATTTCGCTCAGAAGCCATTGGAGACCTCGGAGTCGTCCTCATGGATCGCTACTCAGCCACCGGAGACACCGACGATATCAACCGCGCTATCGGTCTTCAAAGACAAGCTGCGCGTACATGTCCTCGTACCCACCCCGCGTACACTCAATATCTCGGAAATCTTATCGACCTGCTATTCACCAGGAACCGTTCTTCCGGAGACCCTGGCGATCTGGAAGAAGCTCTCGTACACTCCCAGACGGCTCTTAGTCTGCGGTCGCAGGATCGGATCGAACATCTGTTGCAGCTGTCCAAACATCTCTCTGGCCTTACAATGCGGTATGCACAGACCAGTGATCCGAGGGATCTGGAGCAGATGCTGCGGGTGCGGGACAAGATACTGGAATTTGATACCAAGGGCAGATTGTCCTTTTCGGTCGATCTACTGAAGAAGAATGCTATCACTCTGGCTGGAGAGAACACTTCATCGAAAGAAGACACCCGACTTTCGCGAGACAAGGAAGGACTGGAGATGTACACTTCCGTAGAGGACCGGGTGCATCTGCTCATTATCACAGCTGATACAAACGCTCACCGGTTCAAAGAGTCGATGGACCTTGATGCATTCAACAAAGCACAAGAAACGTTTCGGGAGGTTCTGAGCATGGTACCTCGCGGACATGAGCACCACTTACTTGCTCTGGGTTCTCTGTCTGACTTGCTAACGTCTCGTTTCCGCCAAACTCAGAACTTGGAGTATCTGGATGCCGCTATCTCCTATACCGAGACTGCCGTGGAGACGACGCACCCCCATACACGAGCCCACTCGATGGAGAAAAGCCAGTTATCCCGTCTACTTTCTTTGCGTTATTGGGGACGTACAGATCCAGAGGGATTAGAGGGACTGCGCCTCGCCATAGAACATTCCAAGGAGGTCGCGAGCACTCTCGAGACCCCTCTCTATGTCCGATTCCACGCTGCGCTGTACTGGGCCGCAATCGCAGCGTACCACCGATTCAATGACGACTCTGCGTTGGACGGTTACCGCAGGGCCTTTGAGCTTCTTCCACAGCTCGCCTGGCTGGGCTCCGATACACGCGCCTCTCTGCATGCAATCCAGCAGTCAACGGGTGTACCCGCGGATGCAGCAACGTATGCGTTGATAAAAGGACACGTAGAGGAGGCTGCTGAATTCTTAGAGGCGGGGAGGTCGATCATATGGACCCAGGCTACACGGTTGCGTACACCTCTTGGAGACGTCGAGTTCGTGGCGCCGGATCTGGCAAAGAGATTGAAATATCTGTCTAGGTCACTGGAAGGAAGCACCCTTCCTCCAATCTCTCCCTCTTCTCCTACGTCTCTCACCACCGTCTTGCAACCGAATGACACAACCATCCGGACATCTTGGCAGCTCCGTCAAGAATGGCTCTCCACGATCGAGTCTATCCGCCACCTTCCCGGGTTCGAGCATTTTCTTGACAAGAAACCCTTTCAAACACTCTCAAGCGTGGCGCGAGAAGGTCCCGTCGTACTCCTCATTGCGCATGAACGCTTGTCCGTCGCGCTGATCTTACCGGAAGAAGGTGCAGAACCCGTCTGCATTCCACTGAAGACGGACGTGGAGAAGCTGAAGGCGTTGCATGGGACTCTGAAGATAGTAGCAAACTCGAGGGGTGCAAAGAATCCTGAGCAGATTGACGAGGACGGGGAAATTGAGAGCGAGCTTGAACGAGACGGTTTGCGTGCTGGACGCGTGAAGAGGGCGGTCAAAACGCAGTCGGGGGCTACTATCTTGTCTGCCCTGTGGACAGACGTAGTAGAACCAGTCGTTCAATTCTTGACCAATATGAAGAGACCAGTGAGTGACTGCTTATCACACTCGGATAGTTCTTAATCTGACCACAACCGCAGACTCTCGCAGACAGGAAGCGACTCTGGTGGTGTACCGTCGGCCAATTTGTCTTCATGCCCGTTCATGCCGCAGGAAACTACGAGACCAAAGAGCCCATCTCCGTCTCCGACTTCTTCATCTCATCTTACGTCCCTACGCTAGATGCTCTCCTCGAAGCTCGCAAACGGCCTATACCCGCCACGACTACAGTCCTTGCAGCCATCCAACCTAACGCGGGTAAACCATGGTCCACACTTCCCAATACCAGAGCGGAGCTGAGAGAAGTGAAGAACATTGTTCCCGCCGAACATCTACTGCACCTCTCTCCGACTGGTAACGACCCTCAAGGTGAAGAGGATGGTCTGTACACCACTCCTTCTACCATCCTTGATCTCCTAGCGAGCGCATCCGTTCTTCACCTCGCGTGTCACGGCGACCAGCTGCCCTCCAATCCTCTCCAGAGCGGTTTCATCATGCGGGACGGGGAGCGATTGACGGTGGAGATGCTGATGAAGACGACGCTCAAGGAGTCCTGCGTTGCTCTTCTGAGTGCGTGCCATACCGCGGGGAACGATCCAGACCGACCAGACGAGGCCATCAATTTGGCTAGTGTTATGCTGTTTGTTGGATTCAGGAGCGTCGGTGCAACGATGTGGTGAGTACTCATGCCATGTGCATGCTCGAGGATGGTACTGATTGGAATGGTCGCTCTCAGGCCAATGGGTGACCCGGATGGGCCTGTCATCACCCGAGCAGTGTATAAAGCATTGTTCGAGGACGCAGGTGGAGATTTGAGGAAATTCTGTCTGGCTACTGCCTTAGATGGTATTGTGAGGCAGTTGCGGGGGAAGATACCGAGTGAGAGGTGGGCGACGTTCATACACATCGGGGCCTGACGTCGAGGATCTGAGAACTCGGACGCACATGTATAATTACCGAAGCAGTTCAAGGAAACGAGATATATTGATCATCACTATGAAACAAGGACATCAGTGACGCAGGACGAACCCGAGAACCATGTTCAATAGAAGCAAACGCTCGGTCAACCGTCCAGAACACCCACGCGCAGGGCATAGACCCATCGATAAGACTGTCGTCAAAATCAATATGATCCGCATGGTGCGCACGTCTCCAAAACGGGATTGATATAAGAGAAAGACCGTAGAAGAGCAAAGGAGAAGAGGACCCACACCGCCCACACCACTGCCATCCTTCGTCACCTTTTCAACTATGCCACCAGCAATCTGGGCCCTCCTCGTCTCCATCGAGCAATACGCCGACCTCTCCTGGCCCAAAGTGAAAGGCGCATCCAAAGACACCTCCCGCATGAAAGCGTACCTCACTTCTCTCCACCAAACGGCGCCGTGTTCCCATATCCTCACACTCCAGAACGAGCATGCGACCAGGGAGGGGATCATATCCTCGTTCCGGAGGCATCTGATTGAGAACGAGGAGATAAAGAACGGAGACGCGTTGATATTCTGCTTCTCCGGGCATGGGAGTCGGAGCGTTGCGCCAAAGGGGTGGGCAGTGAGCGAGGTGCTGGCAAAAGACGGCGAGAGGAATGAGGATGAAGAACCAATGCTGGAGATGATCATCCCATACGATGAAGGCACCCTAGACGCACAAGGCCAGCCTGTCTGCGGTATCCCCGACCGCACACTCGGCATCCTCCTCGACCTCGCGTCCGCTAGACATGGCGACAACATCACTGTGGTCCTCGATGCGTGCCACAGCGGACACGGTACGCGCTCCTCCTCTGACGAGGGGGTAAACCCTTTCCAAACGCGGGGACTCGATCCTTCCTTCGTCACTCCTCTCCGATCCGACGTGGACGACCACATCTACGCCCTTGAGAGCCCACATGCCCAGAACCAGCAAAGGAGTGCGAGGAAAGCGTTCACGGCGCGTCGAGCCAAGTCCCACGTCCTCCTCGCCGCCTGCGGACAGCACGAAGAGGCGCTCGGAGACGACAAAGGCGGGCTGTTGACGACGTTCCTCCTCCGCGCACTCCAGAACCCAAATATCCATCCAAGAACGTATTCGGAGGTGATGAAAGCTGCTTGCAAAGAGCTGGACAAGCTCCGGGCAAAGTATCCCATGTTTATCAAACAACGTCCGCAATGTGAGGGCGTAACGCGGGACAGACTCGTCTTTGAGGACACAATGGCAGATCGGCGGCTGTTCAGGTGTAAACGCGAGGCTGGTGGAGCGTGTCGCATCGAAGCAGGTGAAGTGCAAGGGGTTGCGGTCGGAACGGTCTTCGAGCTGTACGACATGTCGGACGACCTGAGGAAGAGCAGCGCGGGGCTGGGTACTGCTGTGGCGAAGGATGTTTTTCCGACGTATTGTTTGGCGGAGATGGCGAAGGGAGTCAGGTTGGTGGGGACTTATCATACGGCTCTGGTATTGCAGGAGGCGTATAAGCTGCGTTACAGCGTCGTTGATAGAGCGGAGGGGTCGAAAGAGGGCAGACAAGTGCTGGAGTTACTTGAGACGAGCTTGGCAGGTGCAAGCGTCGAGTTCGCCTCTGTGCTGACAAGGGAAGATCCAGGAGCGCAGGATGTAGACCTTGTGCTCGAGATTGACGGCCAGGACGAAGGCGGAATCACCTTCTGTCGAAAAGACGTTCATCTTCGGGACTTGACTAGCTCTTCTCCTCGCCTCGCTGCCTCCGATGTCCAAGAAGCCGACTTCCCTGCCATTCTCAACGCCATCGCCCGGTTCAACTTCTACCTCGCCCAAGACAGCCGGGTAAAGCCCTACGCCGCCGAAGTCGACCTGGAATTCCATCTCCTTGAGCCAGACCCCTTATGCGACTATTATGACGACGGTCCACTCACCTCGGCACGAGCTCTCCAAAAGACAATTCTCTTCAAGAATGACGAAGCACACATCACGGATAGTGAAACTGATGATTATGCCTTCGTCCTGAGGAACAACACGTCTACCGCGCTCTTTCCTCACATCATCTATTTCGACCCGGGAACATACCAGATCGAATCATGGTACACCCCGTTCGAAGCAGACAAGCCGACATTGCCTCCCTACTCCTCTCTCCAAATCGGCGCGTCTCCCGAGCATAGTCAACCCTTCACGTTCTTCGTGAGGGATGGGGAGAATATTGATACGAGCTTCATCAAGGTCTTCTTGCTGGAGAGTGAAGCGTCGATGGAGTTTATGGACCAGCCGCCGGTGATTGGGTGTGATGAGGAGGGTGTGAGTTATATCAAGGCGGGAACGAGAGACTCGGTTTCTGAGCCAGGAATCGATGTGCCGCCGAGGAAGGGTGGTTGGGATAGTTTGACCAGGAAGATCACTGTCGTCCGGCGCGATTGAATTTGAGGAAAGCGAGAGTCGGGACCTCTTTGCAGTGAAAATCTGTCTTTTCGCAGAGATTGTTATCTGTATACCGAACATTGTCTTAGTTATTGAATCTCCAGGGTCAAAAAATCACCAACTCACCTCAATGACTTCAGATCAGAGAAAATCGCAGTCGGAGAGTACATGATCATGCGATGTGAGTACTAGTGTTCCAGTGTATTTTCGTCGCATGGAAAGGCTTGAAAGACGATACTGAAGATGTATATATAAATCGGAAAATCATACGAGACCAAAAAGACATACTGTGATATGTCCTATGAAACGGACTGTGTAGACTGGCGAGAGGTTTTGAGAACATCAGCGGGAGGAGAAGGGAGGGAGTGGCTGAGAGGCGCGTGACGAAGACGTGATGCTCAATAGTACGAGCGTGACCGTGACAAGAAGCGATCTCGGCTTGTGACGGCGCGCAAACGCCGAATTGCTAGCGCTGCTCCTCCTCCCACCGCGGCCACTTCCCCAATTCTTGGATCTCTTCTGTTTGAAGTCGTCGCGAGAGTAAAACGAAAACGAGACTGACATTAGGGTGGAAGACCGGTGTTGAAATGATCGCAGAATCCAGCCTCAGTGTTGTAGGAGTGATCCGGGTGAGTCTTCGAACTGTTCGTGTTTCCATGCAATACTGGTATGGTGCGGGTACAATGGAGCTCATTTGACTCTGGTTTGCCTATTTAGATCCATGTTGCAGCCTGATTTCTATCCGTTCAGTGGAGTGCTGGTCCGACATGACCACACCACCCGTTGAACACCGAAGTCAATGCAGGCTGACGTTGAAGAGTACTTGGTCTCGACTCTACAAGGAGACGGGTCCTCTTGAGACACCGTACTCTCGGCTGTGAAGGCCTACCCGGTGAACGCGAAACTGTACGTTTGTTCTCAAGAACCCCCGGGACCGTTGACGCGGTAATATCGCTCGCGAGACGCGGAAAGACTGTGCAGTATAAGACTGAGCATCTACGTATCTCGCGTCTCCAGCTCCTTGGACTTCGCTCGTGGGCCCATTCTTCTTTTGTTTCTCATTCCAGGTGCTGGTTGGTGAGTGGATGACTGCGGAGCTTATCCTACACCAGTGACTCATGCTTTTCTTCTGTCAAGCCTGACCCTTTCTTCGACGTACTATACATTTCAAACTTTCACGATTCACTCCGACACTTGATTTTCAGCTCTCATTCAACCAGCTTCACTTTTTTTATTCTATAACGACCAGCATGCGTTCTTCCATTTTCGTTGCTCTTGCCCTCTATCTCGCCGGTGTTGTAGAAGCGGCTCCGCTCCCGTACGTTCCACGATGTCTCTGCGAGAAACACTGACTGATATTTGCAAGCAGCCACCTTCCCCGCGACGATTTCCGCGAAGGTTATGCGGGCGATATGGACGGCTACATGGTGGACGACATCCCGTTCCACCATTACCACCATCACCATCACTCCCGCCCCCACCACTACGGCCATTATTATTCTGACTTCGACGGTCAAGAAGACCACCGCTTCGCTGACGAGGATAGGATTCCATTCACTGCTTCAAGCGCCTACCCTGACACGGAATCGCGGGATGCTGTTGAAGGTACGGTGCGAGACCCCCATGAAGCCCGTGGGTTAGGCGCATTCATGACCGCGCTCACACCTGCACTCGTCGGTGTAGCAGGTGATGTGGGATCCGCTGAGGTGCGAATGAATCCCAAACCCGCACCCGCGCCTGCGGATACTGCCACTGCTCCCGCTACCGCCCCAGTGGACAGGCGTCAGGTAGAAGATCGACTCTTCCTGCGCGAACTGGCTGCAGAGCTTGATCAAAGGTATGCATTCGTTGTTCAGCGTGATCCCATACTACGCAGCTCATGTCTAGCACAAACAGGGGCTCCTTGGACCTTTCCGAAAGAGATCTTTGGGCCACTCTCCAGCAGCGCGGAATTGGGAACTTCCTCACGAACGTCATACCCGCCGTGATCGGAGCGGCTGGTGGTCTGGGAAGTGCATACATCTTCACCAATCCAAAGCCAGCCCCAGCTGCAGCGCGCCGAGGATGGTCAGAGGCGGTCGTCCGCCGTGAGCCCGAGCAGGCTGTAGCACGAAGGTACACATCACTCATCTGCTCAAAGGAACGCTCGCTGACATGCATTATGATTCACAGCTTGGTAGTCAAACGTGATGGGCAAGAAGACGCGTTGGAGGCGCGTGGAATTGGGAACTTCCTCACGAACGTCATACCAGCAGTGATCGGCGCAGCCGGTGGTCTGGGAAGTGCGTACATCTTCACCAACCCAAGCCCGGCCCCGGCCGCAGCAGCGCGACGTGAATGGTCAGAGGATCTTCTCCACCGCGAACTCGGCGACATTGCAACACGGAGGTAGGGATCGCATTTTTGTCGTGAATGACGCTCACTAATATTTGCTATCTTCCCCAGCTTGGATGAGCTTGACTGAACAGTAATATCGGAAGAGGTAAGAGCGCAATATTTTTATTACTGTATTAGTCGGACATGGATTCGGAGATTGTTCAAATGTATATACTACGAGGAGAACACTTTTGAAGTAGAAAGGGTATAATCAGAACTCGAGGAGATTCACAATCTTCTTTGAAGCTCATCTCTCCAGCTGTGCGTACTCGATTGTTCACATCTAACGAGGTCGTGCATTGCAGCTGGATGTTGGAATGATATGGCTGTGACCTGAGAGTCTCATTTGAGTTGCGAACAGATATGCAGTGCGCTGCAATGTAGATCTAGACTTCCACCGTTGATCTACGCGCCAAGGCTCTATTCTTGAGGCTGAATTCAAAATCATCATGTAACATACATCATCACTACTGTATATCATTGTTTGCATTTGCGTCTGACTGACCGTCAAGCGCGATGCTGTCAGCGCGAGCACTGCTACCAGATTCGGAAGACGCTACGCAGTGATGTAAGCTCGTATACGGCCATGCCCCACAATCAAGAATGCACAATAGCTTGCGTAGCTATCTTTCCTTCTCATGTCATGTAAGGCGTAAACATTAGATCGGAACAACACTGTATCGTAGGAAGTTATCAAGGCGGGAAACTCGATGAACACACAGATGGCTACGGCGAGGGGTACCGGCCTGCAGACGAAGTGATCTTCAAAGACGCGCTTGCGTCAATACAGAAGCCAATAGTGCGTTACAAGCGTTGAATGAAACACAGAGCGGCGTAGGAATAGAGAAGGGGACGGGGAAACCGGCGATGGTAGAGATCGCACAAAGCTAGCCCATCCACGGCGGATGTCCCGGACCGAACTTCCGCCGAAGGTCCTGCTCACCCTCGCCGCATCTCGCCACAGCGGCAACATCAGTTGACTGTCATCCTCGACACGCCGCATGCCACAGCGGGCACGGCACCTGGACTTCCTCTAGCCTATCTCATCAGCCAGACCACCGTATCCGCAACACGGACTCCGTACGTCCATCGCCATTCCCCTTTGCTCCGACCCAGACGTGAGAGGCGCGTTCACTGCTCACGATGCCATATCAAACCTCCTCACCGCGTGTAGTCAACGCGAGAGGGCAGGGAGGTCAAGACAGCGGGCACCCCTGGATTGCCTCCAGCAAGGCTTTGAAGACCTGTATGTCCGCCCAAGGACTCATGCAGAGGAGACAGAGGCAACGCGTACGAAGATGGATGTGCTGAGGATGGAAGCCTCTGAAGCCAGAACTGTCATCCGACATCCATAATGCGAACGCGTGACCCGAATAGGCTGGTTTTTGACGACAGAGGAAGTATAGGCTGCGACGAGGAGCGGTGAACAAGACGTGTAAATCGGAGATGGCAATGAACATACTGAAGCACCCGAAACCAGTCTCGCTGAGGCCGATGCTACTCTCATCGCATCCATGACGAGGGTAATCCCGGTGGCAGGCGATATCGACCTGCATCAATGCGGAGGGTGGCAGGCTCGCGTTGAGCCGTAGACACATCCGCCTCCGCGGGACCTTAGTCGGCTGCTCGACCCGACCCGAATCAAAGCATCCTCTTTCACAAAGCTCAGATGAGCACAGTGAGAATGTTCGCTTCTGCCGACGACCTAAAAATGACTTTGTTGAGCCCGGCCAGTCATGCGACGAATTTGACAACAGTCCACTCACGACTGCACAGGCCAAGCACAGGCTCTTCTGCCTGCTTCAAAGACGATGAAGCTCCTTCCTCCGCAAGCAGAACACCCATTCCTCGCCGTTGTCTCGTCTCATTCACTTCGACTTGGGGACATGCAAGACAATCCCTTCGAGCCTCACATGCCCACCCCGCTCCGTCTTCCAAAGCGGCGTGTCTCATGAGCGCCACCAGTGGTTGGCTTGCTTTGTGAGGGATGATATCGAGGTGTATGTGAGATTCAGGGAGCTGTTTCTGCTGGAGAACGAAGCGTCGATGAGGTTCTCGGATCAATCGCGGGGACTGGACCAGAAGGAGGATAACAGCCAAGTTAAGAGAATCTGGCCTGGACATTGAAGAGTTTTCGAGGGAGGGATCGTGGCAATCCGTCTTGGATGGTCGTAGACGACAGTAGAGATTCGCATTTTCTAAGTCCCGTTGTGTCGTTCTGTTCCGGAAAACGATATATGGCTGACCAAAACTCAGGAAGTTATTCATACTGCAGCTCTAGCTTAGAAAGATTTGAGTAAGTACTGAGCGAAAGTTCTGAGAAAGTCAAACGCACATACGCAATAGACAAAGCTTCCTGGTGGCCTTAAGCCTTGGAAAGACTGGCGGTCAAGGACGTATGGACAGGTATGGACGATACGAAGGCGATGAGAAGATATGAGATGCAGCAAGACGACCGCGCGGCGTGATTTGCGTGACCCGCTAATAAAGGCGCTAGTGCCACGTGGGCCACGAAATGCAAGTCGCTGCATTGAACCGTGAACGCAATTGCTTGCAACGTCATCCAGATTCCCTTCCGCTCTTCATGCAGCTATGGTTCTTCGGATGACGATGGAGTAGCGGATATGCGAGCAATTCGACGTGCTCGGAAGGATGCATAGGCCTTATTTTCCACGTCACACGTGACGCGCCATGTTCATATTGCGGCCCACCTTCGGCAGGACGACTTTGTTGTCACAAGTAAGCATTCTCTGACTCTCCAGATGCCCATTTTTCAATTACGTCTTTGCAGTTTTAGGGCTTCTCAAGCGAAGGCGATGGTCTGAGTGTCGAGCTTGCTTACGCTTATGATCATCGCATTTCCCTCTCAAGCAGCGCACGACTGCGAGATGACTTTTAGTTGTACACCAAGTTGCGGAGGCCTACTCTCCTCAAACCCTCTCTATCTGCACAGCGGCAGCCGCTAATTATCGGCTGAGAATGAGCTTTAGGTGCGAACTGTCGTGGCCTTCACATAGCAGCCCAGCACGGTGAACAAATTTAATTTCAAAGGACCCTGCAAAGCATCGTATAGAACTACGGTGTGTGGTGGTCAAACTGTTGGCGCACGCTGCGAGCTCGTAGCTGGTGGGGTCTGTACACATCGAGTACAATCTCGGTCGTACGGTGCACGAGGACGCGCTGACTCAATCCTTCCATGCATGTCTACGACAGCATAAATGAGTTTGTTGTGATGACCTTCTTACTGACCCCGTTCAAGTTCTGCGATCTATAGCGCTCATTCTATCTCTCACAAATATGACTCTCTTCTCCCATTCATTGCCCTCATCTCGCGCCCTGCAACACTCTTCAACTTTTCGCCTCTGAGCAAAAACGACATGGCTGAGCAAGGTGTGTCTTATTCACGTCGGTCTCCACTACACACAAGTATACTAATCACGCTAAACAGAATGCAGAGACACGGGGACACCGGTATGGACGAGCAGCTCCGAAGTCTGGTTTGAAGATGGGAACATCATCCTTGTCGCTGGGGACGAGGGGTTCCGTGTCTTCCGCGGTATCCTCGCCAAGCAATCTCCCGTATTCGCCGGCATGTTCAAGCTTCCACCACCCTCACCTAGGAGGCAGGTATACGAGGGATGTCCAGTGGTGGTCATGCCAGATGCTGCTCTCGATATGAGGCACTTTTTGGCTGCATTGCATGATCTGGAGTGAGTAGCATACTCCTATGCGTTTCGCGCGGATCGCTCACTATGCTACATAAGGTCCATGAAGAGTCTTTGTGCGCCCAAACTCCTTGATTCGGAGGCCAACTGCGCCATCAGCGGAATTCTTCAATTGAGCGCAAAGTACGAAGTCACTCGTCTCTTGACTGCGCTCTGCGATGCCCTCGAGGTGCTCCTTCCCGCCTCGTACGGCGACTTCCGCAATGCCTATCAATCTCTCCAGAACGTACCCACAGGAGACTTGTTTCTCCTCGCGAACGCTCTTCGCTTGACTGATTCCGTGGGGAAGAAGCTTCTGGTCCCGATCCTTCTCTTGTGCGCTCACCAACCTCTATCGCAAATCATCGACGGCGCAGCACTCGGAGATCCCAACAACGCCATAATCGAGCTCGACGCTCCCGTCAAGCGTGCCGTCTTGCTCGGTCGCGGGAAGCTACACAAAATGGCGTTCAGCCACACGTTGCACCACATCCGCGCTTTGGACGGGAACGGGATGTTCTGTCACCAGGGCCAGAAGGCCTGCAGCGCGTCCAGATACGCCATACTGCGTACGCTGATGGATGGAAAGGAACCAGACGGTTTCGTCAGTCCCTTTCCCGAGGTGTTTGGCTACGCTGTGGACCTACTCAACGCGGAGAAGTATCCGGGACCGCTGTGCGGAACTTGCGCGTATGAGAAGGTGATGCATACACAAGTTGCCCTCATGCAGAATGGGCAACAGTACGTGTGGGAGAGGCTGCCTGAAATATTCGGGGTGACACCCTGAATCCGAAACGTCTTGGACGTGTGGAAGCCTGCTAGGAGACGCAGAAGGCGGGGCACGATCATGCATTGAGTTGGGACTCCGGTTGTGTCTGTGTCGGGAGTCATTCTTGCTCGGATCGCTGTTTCTTTGTATTTCAGTGGTATAAGATATGTAACAACATTACATTGTAGCGTCGTCAAAAGACTTCAGACTGTCCAGAGTCAACGAGTTGGAACGTTACATCGAAAGCTTATGCAATCTTGGCGGGGCTTTCGCTCAAAGGCCCAGCACACGACCCTTTTGCATTAACGTTGATCTCGAGTGCGGTGGTACAGTCCATGAAAAGAAACACGCACACTCGAAACGCGCACATGCTTCCTAGCACAAAACTCAGCTCATCCATGCCACGAGGGACGAGCAGCTGCATACGTATGGCCGAGCCGAGTGGCGACGCCAGCCCTATCAGTGAACAGTCCCAGAAATGACAAGAAGACTTATATGGAATGTAGGGATATCAATACGAACACCGTATAGTTCGGCCATTGCTTCGCAATGGTTACGCGTCAGTGCAACCACGGTCGACAGAGAATAGTCAAGGTCAGGCCTCGCGGATCTGATCACACCAAAGGCTCAGCATACAGTAATGATGAGGGAATTCCATAGAAAGACCAGCGGTAACGATGCAACACAATAGCAGCGTGAATGGAGAGGAGGTATCGCGGAAAAGAATATATGTACACCGGAACGAGGGGCTGCAGAGACGCGCGGATCAGTACTACAGTATGGCCAGAAGGAAGTAATTACTCACTGGGAAGCATCTCAGAGTACCACTTCCCACCAGAATGGCTTTCTCCGCATCACTTTTGTCAGCTCTCTGACTTCGACATAGCGTGGGCGATAGCCTCGCCGATAGTCGGTCAAAGAGAGTACCGACAAGACATAACAATCTTGCCCTACGTCTTCCTCTATCGACGGAAGACGCTCTTTGTCTTCCTTCCGCACCCAAGCACCTCTGAGCTTCACCTCCCGACCGTCCAACATCGCGAAGCTGAGCATGTATTCGATGAAGGCCATAGGGTCCGGCGGAATCGCCTTGGGATCCTTCGGCCACTCCGCGTTGTACTCCTCG
This sequence comes from Steccherinum ochraceum, assembly GCA_004332605.1. Classification (NCBI taxonomy): domain Eukaryota; kingdom Fungi; phylum Basidiomycota; class Agaricomycetes; order Polyporales; family Steccherinaceae; genus Steccherinum; species Steccherinum ochraceum. Next base: position 14,864 of record RWJN01000175.1, on the reverse strand, counting down.
GAGAATTCGCGTATTTCGGAGGGGGTGATGTAGTAGCCGAAATGGTACTGCCACTTTCGCGAGTTCCGCGTGGAGGGTATGGGAGTGAGGTTGTATGGGGAGCGCATACGATCCTCGAATTCTAGTATCTTCTCCTCTGGCCAGTTGCGGATCCGACGAGCGAACATGCTCCTGATGTCTGGCTCATCAGGAGGAGAGGATTCTTCAGCACCTGAGTCCTGTAGCGAGTGTGAGATAGACATCAGTTCAAGAGAGTCAAATTCGGACGCACTGAAGAGACATCAACTTCATCTCTGGGTTGTACGGAGGGCGTGAATTTGACGCGTTTCAAGCCTGCGAAGGACGACGGTATAGAAGGAGCCTTCGTCTTTGACTTCAACACGGCCTTCGACGCGATTTTGGCTGTGTGTTTGGGCATGATAGAAGAGTAGTGGGTAGGAATGGGGACGGTGCGATGGTGGTGGTGATGGGTCAAATGTCCATTGACATTGGTTGGAGGCAAAATGAGCGGTTGAACCACGGGCCGAGTCCCGACGCTCAAACGCGTCGCCACCGTACACGTGGTCGCGTTTGCCGTTGAGTTCAATAAGTTGCGTTCTGAAGTCAAGAAGCTCAAGGTATGGCGGACGGCAAGGCGGGCAGTACGTGTTATTAAGACTGTTGAAAAACAAACGGTAACAATCTTACGAACAATGTTCGGACGATAGCCTAGTAAACGCGTCGCATGCTACGTGAGGGCACCTCGTTGGCCACCCAACGACATTCACACTTGCGCACTTTCGATAGCAGACTCATCGTACAATTTGAGAATTGAACTCGTGAGCGAGCAAGGAGATACAACTGCAATACGATCAAGGATAAAATGCGTGTGAAAGGTTACATGAGGAATAGATGAACAGGGTTGTAGTGGGAAGCTGATGCGAAGTGAAAAAGTAACACAGCAGTACCAGAGGCAGAGGCTACACACCAAAAGCGCCTCAGAGTCAGAGCCAGGGCTCGCGAATTTGATCATACTCAAGGCTCAACGTACAGTAATGATAATTGAATTCCGTAGAAAGAGTAGACTTAATGATACAACACAAGGGCAGCGTGGATGGGGAGGAGATATCGCGGAAGATAATATATGTACACCAGGGGCTGCGATGACATGAATCAGTACCGAAGCATGATCAGAAGTAAATTGTTACGCACTAAGAGATGCCTCAGAACACCCCTTGCCACCACGATGGCTTGCGCCGCATCATTTTCGTGAGTTCTCTGACCTCGACATAGCGTGGACGATAGCCTCGCTGGTAGTCGGTCATGGAGAGCACCACTACAACATAGCATCCTTTCCCCACAGGTTCCTCTATCGACGACAAACGTTCCTTGTCTTCTTCCCGGACCCAAGCTCTCCGTAGCTTCACCTCTCGACCGCCCAACATCGCGAAGCTGAGCATGTACTCCAGGAATGCTCCAGCGTCGGGTGGCATCTCGTTGGGGTCCTTCGGCCACTCAGAATTGTACCTCTCAGAGAATTTTCGAATTTCGGAAGCGGTGATGTAGTAGCCAAAATAGTACTGAAAGTCTTGAGAGTTTCTTCTGGATGGGATGGGTGACAAGTCGTAAGGCGCACGCATGCGATCCTCGAATTCTCGAATCTTGTTCTCTGGCCAATTGCGAATGCGGCGGGCGAACATGCTTCGGATGTCTGGCTCAACATCTTCTTCTACCGAAGAGTTATCGGCATCATCGGTATCCTATGAACAACATGAGACGAACATCAGTGCGTAAAAGCTGAGACTAAACGTACAGAGGAGTGTCCCTCGTCTTGTTCGGTGGCCTGGAACGTGACACGTCTGGTTCGTGCAGAAGAGGAAGATGCATAAGGAGTATTTGATCTGGATTTGAGCGCGATTGTCGACGCGACTTCAGATGTAGATTTAGGCATGGTAGAGGAGTAGCAAGTGGATGCGCGAGTGCAAGGTCGCCGTGATGGTCGCTGGAGTATATATGCTGTTCAAGCGCGCGTTTGCACGTACAGTGACGCGGCACGCGTTGCATTTCAAGCTCCGCCTCAACGCCGTTTGTCTTCGGCCCGCCATCAACTGAGGTCGGATACGAGTACGACGCGTTGTTACTGGCCATGTCCGAGTCAGAATATTGCTAGTACAATGGACATTCGTCTGCCGTGACTCAGAGAAGGTACGTGAACAATGCTGTTTCGCGATACAACAATAACCTACCGCTACGTGCAGCTTCTACAGTACTCGATGGCCGCAATCTCGATCAATCAATGGCCTGCCTGCTGGCTTCGGTACTGCAAGCCTCGACGCGTCAAGCTCCGATCACTTGTGCTCTAACAGGCTAGTGACAGCCAGAGTATGGCCATGTCGGACAATGGCCACCGCGAGATTGGCATATAAACCCTGTCTTACTCCAACTCAATCCGTGGTTTCAGTCCCTTCCATCCTCAGAGCTTGTATTTCGACGACTATCCTCGCTCTAGTATGCCACCCTATAGTGAGAACCAGTGAGTGCCACATGTCTGATGAAAGAGTCCCCATGAAAAGTCAACTGAACACGATGTCCAGGATTCTCTCACACGAAGACACGTCAGACGAACAGAAGGGTGGCCAGCGGAGGCGCAAGCTTAAGAATGCATCGCGGAAGATGACTATCTTCACACCCCCCGATGCACCTGAATCAGAAGAATCTCCGACGGTTCGAGCTCCTCGGACGACGAGAAAGAAGTGAGTGTCCGCTGTTGTACCGACCGTCGTAAACTTCTCTGACGACCGTACTGCGTGTAGGAGAGCTCTCACTGTGATTATGAGCGACAGTTCTCCCACAAGTCCGACTGCCCGGTGCGTTCTGATATCCCACCTAGTATATGAACAGCATTCTGAATCCATCACAGGTTATCCAAACCATTCCTACCCGATGACGATGCCCCCGTTGAGGACGACGGATTCGTGCTTCCCGAGCATATCGCCGTCGAAGACCTCGATATGGCGTGTGCCTTATCCTTCGTGAAGCAGAGACCGAAGGTTGAGGGAAGATATTACGCGCCGTACGGAATGATGATGGACAAGATCGGGAAGAGACTTCGCGACGAGGTCCCGGATGTCACACAGGCCGATGTGGTTGGGAAAGAGTTTTACTGGACGCAAACCAACTACCAACTCCCTTCGATTATCAAGATGAGCGGGTGGGGAGACTGGCAGAGCACCGCGAGATCTCTAGGGAAGGGCCGAGCTGTACGTTTCTCTTTTATCTTGTGATCAGGCGTGATGTTTACGAACGAATCATCTGGCTAGCACGATGTTGGAGGTATCTTAGATGCTCTTTCCAGAAAGATACCTGACATCACATGCACACGGTACAAACTCAAGATCATAGAGCAAGTCCCAGGTGGAGTCCGCGTCAAGATCATGTCCAGTCAAACCGTTGTGAATGCCGAGGTCAAACCAGACAGAAGCGATCATCACGAGACGACAATACGTGCAGCTCTGGAACAAGCCGTACGACAAGCTCAGTACGCATTCGATGAAGATAAAACTCTTCAGTACCTCGGCATCTGCGTCACTTCCTCCACGTCTTGGATGTTCTACGAGTACCGGCGAGAAGACCTTCGTCCTGCTTCATGGTTGCCGGTTACGAAGCCGCAAGACGTCTCCAATCCCCATACCGAACCGGATCCCGTCTCAACGCCGGAGAAGGATGGCCAGAAGTCTGATAGCGACGAGCTTCCCGATAGCAGCGACGAAGAAGATGGCGATGGCGACGGACCGAAAGCTGGACCCCGGCTCAGCTCCCGTGTTCAGTTCCATGCCGCTGACGCTGCCGTCAAACGGAGAGCCAAAGCCAAGGAGATGAGAAAGATGTTAGCAAGGGTCAACGGCGACACTCTTTCCGAATCTAGCCCGTCCGACTCCAACCAGAAACCACTTCCTCCAGCCTTCGCCGTTCCAGCAGACAGGGTCTCTCTGCACCCCCCTGCGTTTCTCAAAGCTCTCATTCCCGCGCCTCAGCCTCCCGAAGTGATTGGACTGTTCGAGTTGGGATGTGAGAACGAAGACGAGATCCTCGACTGCATTGCTGAGCATGTGAAGGCGACTCTGGCTGAGATTGCCGCTAATGCCTCGGACGGTGGCGACGAATACGAAGGGGAACCCAGTCACTCGCACGACGCGCCTCAGGCAGCACCCAAGGCCTCCACCAAGCGTCCTCGCAGTGACTCTTCCGACCATACTGCTAGCTCTTCGGCTTCCGGCTCTGACGTTGGCGATCAGTTCGTGCTTCCCCTCGCTGGACCTTCTCATGCGGACAAGTCTCCTCGTACGCCTCGTCGCGAACAACCCGGAACTCCCAAGACACCTGGGTCTTCTCGTCTCTCCAAGTCTCTTCGCTCTCCCAATCTTTCCCGGTGCGTCATTGTCTCTACGTTCTGCTTGGCCCCCGCTGACATTCTTCTATTTGTGATTCTAGGTGCAAGCCTAAGAGGAAACGTTTTCGTCTGGAGGAACTGGCTCAGCGCGGATGCTTTAGCCCAGACCCTATCGACGCTTTTGCCTCAGGTAAAGGTAAAGGAAAGGCCGCTTGATGTGCCATTCTTTCATTCCCTGGTCTCCTCATTGTCTTGAATCTCAAACCTCATTTATTTCCGCCCCGTTATATCATTCATTCGGGCCCGGTGCTGTCCACGCTCCGGCTTCTTTCCTGTCCGTTTCTCTCTTACACTGTTGCCTGTTTCCTCCCTCCTTAATGTCTCACCGTCTAGTCTCAGACAGGTTTCCTCATTGTCTCATCCTCTCGACCATATTTTCTAGTATATCATCATGACTTCTCTTGTAACTACAATCCTTTGTGCTATAAGTATCGTGAAATGATCATTGTTATCCCAAAAAAAACATCTAGCATTCCGCCGTTCGCGCGATCATGATACCGTGGAAGGGACAGTGTAGCTGTTTCCCGCATAAGGACAACGACACTGGAGTATTACAGTGTGTAGAACTCGTACAAAATGCAGCTAGTGTCAGACACCCTTCCACCAAATCGGCTTGCGCCGCATGATGTTCGTCACCTCCTTCACCTCGAAATTAGTTGGCCGAGATCCTCGTAGGTAGTCGGCCATGGAGAGGACCACGACGATGTAACACTCCTCGCCCACGGACTCCTCCATCCGAGGAAAGCGCGCCTTGTCCTCTTCGCGCACCCACGCACTCCGTAGCCTCACTTTCCGGCCATCCAACATGATAACATTGAGGACTGATTCGAGGAAGGCTCCGGGGTCGGGAGGGCAGTCTGCTGTCCATCTCACATTGCACTCTTCGGAGAACTTGCAAAGCTCGGTGAAGGAAATGTAGTATCCGAAGTGATAACGATGGTGCTGAGTAGACTTCCTGGGGGGTATCGGTGCCATGTCGTATGGGTAATGCATGTAGTCCGTAAACCGTTGGATCTTTTCATCTGACCAGCCCTTGATGCGATCGCTGAATAAGGCCCTGATGTTGACCTTTTCAGAAGGCCCAAATCGTACTTCGTCAGAGTCCTGTACGAAGCATCAGGTCATTACAAACCAGAGGTAAGGAAAAGCGTCATCTAGACACACCGAGGAACAATCTTCCGCATCATCTCGCACAGCAGGCGCGAAAGTCACACGCTTTGGCAGTGTCGAGGACGACCGAGACGAAGGAGCGTAGGGGGAATGTGATTTGGACCTTGATGCAGACTTGGACTGGGTCTTTGGCATGGTAACGCAGTGGGTAGGGCGATGGTGATATGTACGGTCGCAATATGGTCGCGGTCGAACTTGTTGAAGGCGTTCAGTGGTAAGACTGGCCATCGGCCCAAGACCCGGGCACTGCGGGCAGGGAACGCGTCGCGTGTAATAAGTACCACGTGATCGCGTTTGATGAGGCGCCAAACACAAGAAAGCCCACTGCGGTCAGTGGTCTCGTCGCTGCTCTCTCCTTACTTCCACAACTCGTCTACGACCAGTACTTACTTTTACCAATTGTCCCTTCTTGCTATCGCCGATATGCCAAAGGTGGTAACCAAGAGCAATTTCAGACGGAAGTTGCACTCATCTTCTGCCCCTTCAAAACGCGTCGCCTTCGCAGCGGTCAACGAACGATTGGAAGATGAATTAGATGATTCCTCAGTGCGTTTACATCAAGTTTCTCACATTGAACTTTATCTCAGCTTTTGACAGGAAACACACTACGAGGAATTCTCACTTCAAGAGGAGCCAGACATCAGAAGCATGTTTCCTCGTCGCATCCGGAATTGGCCAGAGGAGAAGATTCGGGAGTTTGAAGACCGAATGCGCTCCCCTTACGACCTCTCTCCTATTCCATCCACGAAGAACTCTCAGAAGTGGCAATACTACTTTGGCTACTACGTTACACCCTCTGAAATTCGCAGATTCTCTGAGAAGTACAATGCGGAGTGGCCGAAGGACCCCAACGACACCCGGGCGCTGCCCGACCCCGGAGCTTTCATCGAGTACATGCTCAGTTTCGCGATGTTGGACGGTCGGGAGGTGAAGCTACGCGGAGCCTGGGTGCGGAAAGAGGACAAAGAGCAGCTTCCATCGATAGAAGAACCAGTGGGCGAGGATTGTTATGTCTTAGTGGTACTCTCTTTGACCGACTATCGGAGAGGCTATCGCCCACGCTATGTTGAAATCAGAGAACTCAACAAGATGATGCGGCGCAAGCCGTGCTGGTGGGAAGCGGTGGTTTGAAACGTCTTTCGGTGCGTAGTTTCTTCTCGATCTAGCTCTGACTCTGTGCTAACGGTCCTCATATCAGAGGATGTCTCTATGATGGTAGGGTGGATAGCGTAGAATGAACAGCGCCAGCTGCATTATGAAGTCGGTGCCAGCGTCGTGTAAGTTCATAAGCAGTCTACGAGAAGAAGACAGTAGAGACTGGATTGCAAGTCAGACTGGGCGTGGAGAAGTCTGACCGTAAATTGCGATGTGCACATCTGTCAGAGTAGAATTGACTGTAGAGTAGATGGAATATCATGGAAATAAATCCGGCACATAATATACATATGTTGAGAACACTTTCAAAATGTGAGAAGATGGTCTTCGAATCTGTTCTCCAGCTACCTCGACAAGCTCGATCAGCATTCGTGTCCGTGAAAAGAGTTTCTCAGAACGCACTTCGTAATCGACCTCAAGCCCATCATCTGTGATCTGAATGCTCCGAAACTCAGCAACATCCCGTCCGTTATCCAGATGCCAAGACACATGTCGTACCAGGGCGGGGAGCGTTGAAGTGAGATCCTGAGACTTGAAGACGGCACTGGGACCATACTCCCAACATACTGAGAGCTCAACCCCTTGCTCAGCTCTGCCGAGCTCCAGATCCGTCTGGTGCTTTCGGACGGCCAGCGGTGCGAAGTCGTAGAGTTCCAGCTCCATGACGCTGCCCGTATCCGTCGGATGACCGTCCTCCGGATCCAGATGGTCTCCATAGGCGATGGCGCGCAATCCGCCAGGGCAGAAGAAGTCCATGCGGGATGGGGTCAACGTGCGCACGAGTCGCGTGTTCTGCTGGCCCCATTCGTCCCACGAAAACGAACGAGGTCCGTCCTGCGCCTTGTCGATACAGTCAAAGAGAACAGAAGGAGGGATGAGAAGTGTGTATTCCTCTTCTTCGTGCGTCCGCCCGTCTCGTGGACCTTGATGATATCCGACCACCAAGGTGATGATCTGACTCGCGGAGCTGAACGAGGCTGCAGGTCGTACACCGGCACTTCGACCCCATGCATCGGTTGAACGAGACGCGAAATGCATGTAGGTGACGGTGAATCGGCCGCCTTTCTCGGGAAGGCGAAGCTGGCATACAGTCTGGAGTTTCTTCACGGAGACCTCCGTTGCACGCCTCGAGGAGTGCAAATCAACGATGCACAAGCGAAGTGGACCACTCAGTGAATCGTATACGACCAGCAGGTACCGTTGAGACATAAGCATGAACTCGAAGGATGATTTTGAAAAGATGTTCTATTGGATCCGGTGCATTAACATAAAATGATCGTAAACATGTCTGATGCTGCTCACCGCGACCACTTCCCCGTTGTTCCAGTTGTAGATAATTAGGCGCCTGTAGCCATCGAGCGCATCCCAATCGATGACAGTATACTCCTCAATGACCTGCATGCCCACATGAAAACCCAGGCTACCGGGAATCGGTGCCAGCACTCCAGTACCGGCTTGAAAACTGGACTGAAAGGCTCGAGGATGAGCAGTGCCCGTAGTCCAGCAGCGAAAGTGAATGATCCAGTCATCATCCCTGCCAGTACCAGAGCAGTATATTGAGACAAAAGACAATAAAGACGCGGTGAACATGCAGTACTCACCGGTGCTCGAATAAAACAAGCAACTCATGCTCTTCGTAAAGAAGGAGGTGTTTGAGCTTTCCCACCACAACATCTCTCATCGATACCTTCCACGAATCCTTCAATCGTCCGTCCTGCATCCGAGTAATAGAAATGACGCCTTGGGGGTCCTTGGGATCGGCTCGAGCGTCGTAGCCTGTGATACACATCGGTACCGACCTGACATGAAGTTCGACGTCGTGTGGACGATTGATGATGCGCTTCTCTTTGAATGACATCGTGTTCCAAGCTCTTCTGCGGTCCCTAAGCTTCGTCAGTCGCTCGGCGATAGGGAGACTGTTCGGGAAGCCGTCCTCCATATTTTCAACCGCGAGTTCGAGCTGGTACTGAAGTCGTGTAGATTGTTCAACCAGTAGGTTGAGCCATTTGGCAGCCTAAAGCAAAGGAGTCAGTCGATGTCAGATCAAACCTCAAAGAGAGCAGCGCAACCCGAGCCTACACGACGGCAACGCATGATGGACTGCAAGTCTGCTTCAAGGAGTATTTTCTCGAACAGGTCGTCTGGAATGAACTTGACGACAGCCTGAGCGTCCATCATGTTGTATGCAGCGAAGACAAGGAGGATTCAGAGTCGTGAGCGGTGTTGAACAACGCGACGAGCGAGGTCGTAGACGGCAGCGGCGGTGAGATTGCGGTGAGAGCCTCCGGGGGAATGATATCGTTATTTATTCAAATTGCGGATGCCCGCGCGGAGTGACACTGCTCGCGTGACACTGACAGATCGTGATGGTGACCACATCACGCTCGTGACCGAATATGCTTCTAGAATGCCACTCTATGCAGGAGCGCTTGCGTCAATCTCAATCGAGGGAGTAGTAAAGTAGATACATACTATATATAAACGCGGCGTGTACATGAAATGAATGATATAATATGGATGGAAGAGAGCGATGGGCGATAGCTCGCGTGCGGGCCATCAACATCGAACGTTCGACTTGGACCCAGGAACTACAGCCTGGACCACAGCCAAACGACGTCTAACGGACAAGGAAGTCGGTTATGGAAAAGGAAGTGGAACATAACTGGCAAACGCACCAATAAAATCTTCATAACGTCGCTTCCCACCAAGACGGCTTCCGCTTCAAGAAGGTGACAAACTCCTTCACTTCGCGGTTATTGGGTCGATAGCCAGAGTTGAACTCGTTCAATGAGAGCATAGACACGATGTAACACCAATCCCCAACGTCCTCCTCTATCTCTGGAAAGTGTGTCTTTTCCTCGACAGTCACTAGCCCACGATGTACCCGCACCGAGGACCGAGTCTCCATGAGCACGCTGAGAGAGTTGCAAAGAAAGTGCAGGTGATCTGCTGTCAGGTCGTCGATGGGGCCGTCCGAATTCTCATTGTAGTCCTCAGAAAACCGACATATCTCCGCTTCGGTCACGTAGAAGCCGAAAAAATAGGGCCAGTTTGGTTTTGGCGGAGAAGGGACGCGGTACAGAGAGCGCATGTAGACTTCAAAGCGACGGATCTTCTCTTCTGGCCAGTCCTTGATCGCACGCGAGAAAAGACACCTCACAGAATGCGAGTCTTCTGGGGTTAACTTCGCCGGTACGACGTGCTGTTGTTCGTCAGAGGTCTGCAAAATGATAGAAACATGAGAACAGAGAAACCAGCGTGTAGCAATAAGCATATGAGTGCGCTCACTGTGCCCTCAGCGGTGGGTCGGAAAGCGACACGGTTGCAACTGGACCGTCCGAGTCGTCGGGAGTGGGCAGATGAGTACGGAGGTAAGAATTTGTATTTTATAGCAGCTTTAGTTTTTGTCTTGGGCATGGCTGGGCACGGTGAGAGAGAAGGTTGGACTGGGATGACAGAGATGAGCTGTGGGCCTGTGGCATTGGTCCGCCACTGAGAAGTTGAAGCAACCTCGGCCCGAAGCCCGGGCGGCAGTGAGACGCGTCGCGTACACGCACCACGTGATCGCGTTTGATCGCGAGATTCCCAACGCCACTGTCCGTCTAAGGCGTGTCTGACGAACAGGATGAAGCGTAGTTTTGGCTGTAATATAGGTAGTTATCCATTGATCTACATCGCGTGATATACATGCATTGAGAGAATGCACGCTCAAAATGTGAGAAGATGGTCTTCGAATCGAGTCTCCAGCTACATCGACAGCCCGGTCAGTATTCGTAGCCATGAAAGGAGTCTCTCGGACTGTACCTCATAATCAACTAGAAATCCGCCATCACTCAACTGGATGCTTCGAAATTCAGTGATATCTCTTCCATTGTCCAAACGCCAGTTCACGTGTCGTATCAGAGCGGGGAGCATCGAGGCGAGGACCTGGGACTTGAATACGACACTCGGACCGTACGTCCAACATTCCGAAAGCTCAACGCCCCCTTCTGCTCTGCCGAGCTCCAGATCTGTCCGGTGCTTCCGGACGGCCAAGGAAGCAAAGTCGTAAAGATGCAGCTCCATGATGTTGCCGGTGGCTGTTAGACGTCCGTCGTCCGGATTCAACGGGCTGCCCCAGCTGATAGCCCGCTGTCCGAGCGGGGTGAAGAAGTCCATACGAGACGACGTCAACGTGCGGATGAGCCTCGTGTTGTCCGGGCCCCATTCGTCCCACGAGAAAGAGCGAGGTCCGTTCTGCGCCTTGTCGAGACAGTCCATGAGAACAGGTTGCGGAAGAAACAGCGTGAACTCTTCTTCTTCCTCCATGATTTGCAGTGGGTCCACGTATCCGACCACCAGGGTGATCATGCTGCCCAAAGAAGAAAACAAGGTTGAAGGTCGTGCTTCGGCGCTCTGACCCCAGAGAATGGTTGAACGAGATTCGAAATGCATGTATGTTGCGGTGTATTGGCCACGTTTCTCGGGCAGTTAGAGCCGGCATACGTCCTGCAGCTTTTGAAGGGCGATTTCAGGTGCGCGTTGCTCGTTTGCGTCGTGCAGATCAATGACAGACAAACTGAAAGGACCATCCAGCGTATCATATACGAGTAGAAGATACCGCTGAGACACGAGCATGAAGTCGAAAGGCGAGCTTGAGAAGATATTCTTTGTGAGACGACGCGTCAGCTATAACATCATCGTAGACACGGTCGGCGTTGCTGACCACGACCGTTTCCCCAGTGTGCCAGTTGTAGATAACGAGGCGTCGACGGTCATCCAGAGCATCCCAATCGACGACGGCGTATTCCTCAACTACGCGCATGCGTACATGAATCCCCAGCCCACCCGAAGACAGCGGTCCCAGCACTCCACTTCCGGCAAGGAAATGAGGATGGAAAGCCCGCGAATGTGCACTGTCAGTTTTCCAGCAGCGAAAATGCACAATCCAGTCATCGTCTCTGCCAGAGCAGCGTATTGAGCGAAAAACAGGGCGATTCACGTAGACTGTACTCACCGATGCTCCAGTAGCACAAGCAACTCATGCTTGTTGTAAAGACAGAAACTCTCGAGCTGCCCTATCACAACATCTGCCGTCGACACTTTCCACGAATCCTCCACTTGACCATCCTGCACCCGTGAAATAGATATGACGCCTGGAGGGTCTCTGGGGTCGACTCGGGCGTCGTAGCCTGTGATGCACGACGGTGTCAACCTGGTATGAAAGTTGGCATTGCGTTCGCGGATAACGAAACGCTTGTCCTTGAATTGCACGGTGTTCCAAGCTCTTCTACGGCTCCGAAGCATCTCGAGTCGCTCGGCAATAGTGTACTTGCTGGGGAACTCGTCCTCTAAATTGTCCAATGCGAGCTCGACCTTGTACCTAAGACGCGTAGAATGTTCGATGAGTTTATGAAACCGCCTGGCAACCTGTGAAGAAAGCAGAGGTTAGGCTCTATTCAATATTCAGGATGGTATTGCACCATAAGCTCACCCTGCGACAGCGGATTACTGACTCCACGTCTGCAGCGAGCAGGATTTGCTCCATCAAATCGTCTGGAATGAATTTGGAGAGCATATTGCTCATGGTAAAAGCGGCAGGGGTTAGGTGACTGGGGTAAGAACAAGTCGTAGAATGTGGTCGCGGTGTGGTGACATCGAACGACGCGAGCGCGTTCGGAAAGACCAACAACCGCCGTGCGCTAGTTCTTTCAAACGGTCACCGTCCCTCTCACCCCTTGGTCTCTCCAGTGCGATCACCAAACGTCGGTACACCCTCTATTCCCCGCACCTTCTCATCAAGACTCACCGGGCTCACCACCGCCATGGCCACTGCTACTGTGGCCGACATCATCAACATCGCGCTGGTACCCCACACCTTGACTCTGCTCGCGGTTTTCACAAAATCACTTCAGACAGAACAAGGCGCCGTTTGGCCACCCCTTTCGGCGACTTGCCATGCATCAGACCTGTACGACATGGGAGGCGATCTTTCCTGAGGGTCGAGAGCAAGTAGCCTCGTCGTGAAGAACGTACCTTCGCACAACATCCCCTCGGTGTCTTGCAGAGACCGTGGTCGTCTCTATCGTAGGAGATGTTTATGGCTACATGGTGATGTCTGAGGAGTGTTGGATGTAGTAGAAAGGCTGAAAGCTGGCTGGCAACCGGTACGTATCCTGCTTCATCTCTGACCGACCAACTTATCTGTATTCAACGCCATTTCTATTCCAGTCGGTACTCGTGACTGTGTATGACTGCACCGGAGATCGTCGAACGGATCGACGCAGAGGCTTTAATCGGCGACCTACGTAGAGGTACGGTCCTTATGCTTGGTCTTTTTGTTGTTCTGCATACTCATCGGTCGATCTATGAAGATCATGGCGCGACGAAATTCACGTCCTCTTTCCGCGAAACTCTTCAAATCGGCAAGAAAGGTCGAGACCCCTTCGTGGCCGGTGCTTCTTCAACAATGCGACCACAGCTTATCCATGGATGTGAGGTCGTTCTATATGGTGGCCTATGATGTGGACGACTGTTTTAGGGAGGCTCAGGATGAAGCGTGCAGGTGCGTCCCAATGTCTTCTCTGTCATTGCATCATCCTGATCTACCTGGTTTGTTAGGAGTCTATAGATGGCATGTCGAACACTCGTGCTGCAGGATCCAAATTGCGAGATACAGCTGCGCTGAACTCCCGTGTACAAGGTCTTCGTGTTCAGACTTTATGCGGAGGTACGTACGCATTTCTCGCTGACTTTGCTAGCATCTCATCTCATCCTGTTCTTAGGGACAACTAAGTATGTTGATTGAGCATCTTCGAAGGCACAACGGGTCTGCTGTATCCACGTCTATAGCGATCGGCATCAAGGGCATACATTGTGCGCCGCTTACTCCTAGTATCTACGGTCGAAATGTCTTTTACTCAGCCACCAAATTGAATCTTCGGCTAGACCTGAGGCACTCAAGCATGTCCTCCGAGATGTTGCAATTCACAAATCGTACCGTATGGAGATATTTTCGCTGGCTCTCCCAGGCCAACAAAGCCACGCGCAGGATGTCAACACGACTCTGCGGCCGCTCTTTCCCCGACGTTGGGGCGTCTCCCAAGGGAATCCTATCGAGCGTGATCGTTCGCAAATCTGGTAGCGGGATAGAATCGAACACGCTAGATCCTAGGGTGCCGACGAGGTGCTCGAAGAATTCCGGCGGCCAGTGTACGATGGATAGATGGTCGACGTACGCCAATTGCAGAACCAGAGCTTGCAGTAGGGTGATCCCATGGGAGTCGTCCTCTATGTGGACGGGCCTGTCGGGATCGTGTTCGAAGACAAGTCTGCGGACACGATGGAGGGGAAGATGGGATAAGAGCACGTGCATAACCCTGATTGCGTCGTGTGCGAGACGCGTCGGGATGGTGAGAGACAGCCGGGTCTCTTCCAGTGCGTCAGATGAGCTGACAGTGCTTTCATCCTGTGCGAGACGATATTGAGTTTGAAAGTAGATCTCAACCTCTTCGCGGGATGCGGACGACCAGACTTTGGCACTGAGATCATGTGGGGTGCCCGCACGCGCGAAAAAGGCCGCGACACTCTTGCCCATCATTTCGTACTGCGAAGGGTGAGGGTATCGTGCTGACTGCGGTGACGGAAGGAGAATTTGGACCTGGCATGTCGAGGGTACCCGCAATTTATCTAGAGCGGGCGACGTCTCTTCTAGCTGTCCTTCCAGCCGCAGAAGTCGTAAGTGTGGAAGCCAGTGGAGCGCCGTGGGAGAAGGATCGTGCATCGGGGAGAGTGAGAGTGTGACAGTCTGCAGCTGTGATACGTTGTCTAGGGATGCAAGTACGAATCTTCCCTCAATGCTGAGATTGTGAAGTTGAGGGGCAAGGTTTGGGAGAGACTTGATGATCAAGCTGGTTTGGAGGGACAGGGTCCGGAGAAGGGGTAGGGGAGAGGCAAGTAGGAGTTCTCCCAGAGGACAGGACGCGACGCCCGCATGGCCAGGCCAAGCAGGGACAAGCCTGAGATAAAGACTACGGAGACGAGTGGCTTGTGCAATTACAGCGCTTTTCATAAACCTTGGCCACAGCGTCTTTTTTTTTTCGCTCGCGCAGATATTACAGCAACATGTCAT
>RWJN01000174.1:0-59916 GCA_004332605.1 Steccherinum ochraceum | reverse complement strand
TGTCTGTCAACGCGTGCCTTAACCGTCTTTTGTATTATAGACTAGCCGGTTCCCGTGCTTCGCAACGGGTGACGACCTGAGAAGGGGAGACTGAAGCTACGATCCCGTCCGAGGTTGCACCAGCGAGAGTTTGGGAACAGAAAAATAAGATACCATTCAGAAGCTGCTACAACTCGCCGCGCGCCTGGCGGCGCATGCGGCTCGTTGGCCCGCGGGTGAACACCAGTCAGTTGCGACTCCCATGTGGCCAACTGGGGTCAAATTCGAGAGTGAGTCGTACAGGATATTCCCGAGATGAATGTGTACATGTGTACAATACAGTGAGGACATGCCACCGGTAGAACAACAAAAGGACAAATCTCGAGTCTCTGAGCTCTCCCTTGCGTGAGCTTGGCCGTGATCTATGCAATGCCCTTGAGATATTCAGTTTCTGTTACGATTCTCGTAAGCACGTCAAGCTTAAGGTGAGCACTAACAGATTGCGATAAACCCGAGCCCGTCTCACTATACGCTCCCGAGTCCCAGGTCGTGGCAAAACTCGCGGCACAGTTCCAATGGACTTAGAAGAGCGCGACGCCCTGAAGAACTCACACGGAGAGGTTTATACTCTATTCACCAGTCCAGGTCCAGGCTTCAGAGTCGAAGTCGAATACTCAAGAACGTTCGCGGAAAGCTCGGGAAATCCACCATGGTCTAGTTGATCTTCAGCTAGTAATTGAAAGGCTCCTCCTTGATCTCGACGCCAAGACATTGTACCAAGAGCATAACCGGCCTCGTTCCGTCGCCCGTATCAGTCCCGAACTACGACTCCAATTCATCCCATGTTGTAGAAGAGTCCTGAGGCCTGAGCATGCACAGCCGCGAGATCTCCCCGGGGTAGAGTCTGGTAGAGTGTGTTGAAGAGGTCTAGACGACGCCCGTGCCCGTACCAAACGCTGTCCCATGTCTACATATATGATAAGCCCTGTGAGCCCTCCTCAACAGACAGCATACCCTTTATATACCTTTTCACTATGCTATGGTTCTAGAATCAAGGTAGACCGTAGAACTCTCGGGAGACTCGATGGAAAGCTCGAGAAACGTGAAGCAGAGATCGAAGCCACAGAGATCACATCGAATGATACGCGCATCACGAAAGATAATCTCCAGCCAATGAGATCGACTCGGTCTCCCGTGCAACGCTCGGGTCCCAGCTAGTTATTCAATACTCAAGAGGTCCGAGTCACCTGCGCAATACCTAAAATTTTGTGCCGGTACCGGAGGATGACTGGCTTTGATATTCGCGACGTATAAAGTGGTCAGATGTAAGTGTTCCAATCACTAAACAGAAGATGACCTCTCTGATCGCCAGTGAAATCGCGCCCCACTATCCATACTTGCGAGAGTCACATCTCACAAGTATCATAGTGCCGCAGATTCAGCACCGCATCGACCTCATCAAGAGCTGGGATATCCAGCCGGGGGAGAAGGTGCTCGAGATCGGATGTGGCCAAGGTGACTGCACTATTACCCTTGCTGCAGCAGTTGGGGAGTCAGGGCATGTCACCGCCGTCGACCCTGGGCCGCTAGATTATGGTGAGGCAAAGTTGTTCATATGCCTGGCACATTTATTGACATACTCTCATCAGGTGGGCCGTTCACGTTGGGACAGGCGCAAGCGCACCTGAAGGCATCCGTCTACGGCTCTCGCGTGACCTTCGTTCAGGCGGATCCTGTGGACTTCATCCGTACCTCAGAAGCCGAGTACTCCACCGCGGTGCTCGCTCACTGCATCTGGTACTTCGCGTCCCCGACCGTCCTCCTCGACATCCTTCAGGCCCTCGCAAAACGCGTCAAGCGTATCTGCCTGTCAGAATACAACCTGACTGCGACGGACCCGCGGAGCTTGCCCCACGTTATTGCTGCGCTCACCCAAGCGATCGTAGAGAGCCACGATCCTAACTCTACCCATAACATTCGCACCGTCCTTTCCCCCGATGCCATTCATGCTTCTGCCCTCGAGGCAGGCTTGGTTCAGCAGAAGCGCGAGGTTTTCACTCCAGTGGAAGGAATGATGGACGCGAAGTGGGAGGTGGACGAAGTCGTGGGGGAGAAGTACCTGGCCAGAATCAACAGCATCGTCACAAATGAGAAGGAGAGAGCTGTCGCCGTTGCCATGCGCGATTCGGTGATTGGGAGTCTGGGCATCGTCAAAGCTAAGGGAGAGAAGCTGAGGACCATGGACGTTTGTACGCTTGTATATACCACCCCATCCGCCTAGATGGTCTTGTAACTTGTATGTCGTGTAGGAGTGCGTAGGACTAAGAATGACAGTGTAGAAGAGTTTTGGCATTCTAACATACTGGTTGCGGGTCATCGGTTTGGGAACTCAACAAAGCGCCATTCACTTCGATATCAACGTCCTTTACGATTTCCATCGATGTCATCCCCAGAGCTTCTCGACAGCATGCCACTTCTGCTCATTCTCGTACCACCTCCACACAAGGATTGTGAAGCCAAGCATGGCTGACACCCAGAACACCTCGACACCGAACTGCACATGCAAACAATGCATCGATGGGTGGTTCTCAGCGCGGATGAAGGATCGGCTCGAAGGTGCGCACCCTCACGCCATGTCACCGCTACGCCACTAACCAGTTCGACTTATCACAGCTGAAGCCGACTACCTCCAGTTCGCGTCCCTTGACCTCGCACGCGACCTGGAGGTCAACGAGGACGACGAACCGGTCGATCCTGAAGACGTCCCGCTCACACCTGAGGGACTGCTCACGACGCAGTACATCAGCGCGGACGCCACGCTCCATTACATCCCTCAAGCTCTCTACGAACGCATGACCCCTGCGTTCCTGCACGGATACATCGTCGTTCTCCAAGCGGCGCTGCACATCCTGGTGGAAGACTTCGCGCAGGGAGTGGCGTGCGTTCCTACGGTGGAGGCCTTGTCTGCACGCGTCGATAAGATTCTGAGTGGCGAGCTCAGTTCTCAGCTGTCGAGTAGCAGCAAGAAGAGCGGAGGTGAAGGCGACGAGGAAGCTGGCGAGACGAAGCTCACCGCAGCCGACGTCACCGTGCTCAAGACCTATCTCGACGCCGGAGGCAAGGTCGACTACGCCTTGGACGCGATCACGCACCTCGCCTTCGAGAGTTCGCCTGTGGGCGACCAGTATCGACTGCACCAGCACGTCCGGGAGGAAGAAGCAGACTTCGTGAAGGAGATTGCGAAGTTGCCGGAGTGTCAGAATGACTTGGCGTTCAAGCTGGTGCGATCGAAGCTCGGATTGGACGAGGAGAATGCGGGTCCGCATTGGTTCTTCCTGTCGGACGATGAAGGCGAGGATGAGGGTGGCGAAGAAGCGTTGTACGAGGGCACAGCGAAGGACTCCTAGGGAACTCAGATCGGATGTTAGAGAACTGTACGAATAGTCTGGTCTTTCTTTACCTGCTTCACAATACCCTTCAGATCAAGCAACGACGCGCCGTGTCAGAGCGACCTCCATGACGATGCGAACTCTTCTTGAGAGTACTTCAAACTTACATATCATGTGTATATATATATATGGTATCAACACTACCAACAGCAATCACGACTGTAACCAATATTACCGATACGAACCGTGTCCTAACGATGGGGGGGGGGGGGGATCGAGAGAGTGAGTGTAAGGGGGTGGGGCAGAGGAGGAAGGTGGAGGTATAAAGAGGGATATGGGCTCTAAAGTAGTGTATAGAATACAGACCCCCCGAGCCTGATTCTCGGGTAGTTCAATGAGGTGTCAAAGTCCATTTTGTACGACGACAAGGGTGTGAAGAAGCATGATGGGATGAATGAGAAGCGAAAAATGTCCCCGATGAAAGTAAAAGCTCTCGGGCTCGGCAGCGCAGATGCAGACGAGTGCGGGCGGGACCCCATCCCTGGAGGGGAAACCAGTGCTCGGTGCAGAGGACGGCCGGGACGTGAGTGAAGGGAGGGGGAGAAGGGGAACGCGTCATTGAATGAAGGGATAAAAATCATAAAATCGCGTGCGTAAATGTAGATATAGTGGATGTCCGATGTGCCAGGAAATGTCAGAACGAGGACCTAAGATGAGGAATATACATTGGGCTAACGGAACTAGCAGCCGCCGTTATACTGTCACAGGTTCAGATCAGCCTTGCGCGGTGAACGTCTACAGAACGTCAATACTCACCAATGAGTTTTTAGGCCAGGGATATGCAGCCCCACTGGGCGCAGGTTGCGACCAGTAAGTGATGTTGGGGTCTGCAGATGAAAGGTGAGAACATTTGCGAAGATAGACATGCCATGAACAAACGCACTGGTATATGCTTCATGATGGTTGGTGATATAATCAGCGGTCGGGTAATCATCAGGATCGCAGCCAACATTTGTTTGGCCGCTGCGCTGGTATACTCGTACGTAGTCTACTAGCATGACGCCGGGGAATAGCATGGTTGAGGTATCGATTTGTTGCCAGTTGTCTGTACAGACGCATTAGATCTCTGTACCTCAGAGCGAACGTGGAAGCACGTACTGGATATACCCAAGTTGAGAATGATAGACTGGAACGACAGATGTTAGGATGTGCCAACGCAACTTGTAACTCAACATACCATAGGTTCTTCAGGAATCAGTCGCCTCGATATCTGAGAGCCATCCGGTCCCTGATCGGCACCAACAGCAGCAGCACCCATCCGGACGTTTGGATGACCATCAGAGGCCCAGGTGATGTATCCCTCATCGCGATTCTTGGGGTTTGCGAAATACTCGAACCCTAGGTACATGAATGATCAGGTTGGCAACGACGGCTATTGCGAAGAGATTCTGAACGCACCTAATGTCCGTTGGACCTGACCGGATCCCTGGAACATGTCATCAGGAAGAGTCGTGAGTGCAGACACAGCTTGTTGCCTATGGAGATACGGAGGAATTAGAATTAGAACGGAAGGAAGGACTTCGCTATGTCATAAAACAAGCATACACAGGTGAACCGCGGTAATCGTTGGCACGCGTCGAAGAAGCGTTGTAGATCTTCCACTGGTCTTCGGTATCGGTACTGACGACGTAGTCGTGCGAGAAAGGCGCGAACTGAGCGGACTGTGAGACCTCCTGGCCCACACCGCCCGCAGCCTTGGTCCGCTCGGCTTCGAAGATGTCGATCTCGGGTGCGCCGCGACCTTTGCTCACATCGGGACCAGGGTGTTCTGAGCCAGAACATGTACAGGCACTGAGAACGCGGTCAGCCCTGAGAGATTCGGTAGCTATACGTGAGGGACACTTACGAGACGCGTTGTCCCGGTAGCCATGACAAGTCGAAGTTGTACTTTTCCCGAGACTGGTCCGAGTGCAATGCCGCCGCCGGTCCTGTACCATTGGCGAACGTCTGGTTGGGGAAGGTTCCAACATCGCACGCGTCGTAGCTAGAAATGAATGAGCCAAATGGGCCGGCGCGAGATAAGAAGGAAGCACGTACGAGTAAGGCCACATTCCGTCTGTCGTTGCTCCATACCCCGGACGTCCCAAATTTCCCATCGTCCATACACCCGGCCACTACACACCGCGTAAACCAAGACGGACGTAACAGATAGTGGAGTAGCGCTTACATATCCCCGAGTATTCGAGTCCGGCCCAGGTAATGAGACTGCCACTTCGATGTACCCGCCCGTGAAGCAGAACTTGTTCCAACTCTGTAGCATGCCGCTCTTGTACTGCAGCCCGTGGTTCTTGCTGGGGTCTGTGACGAGATCCATGGTAATCTGCAGGCTACCGTTCTTCGTGGTGATTTGGGAAGGATCATACCACTCCAGGTCCTCCGTCGCGCCGTACCACAAATCCACGCCCTCCCAGAATGGATCATCGCCTGGGTAGAATGTCCGGCCCTCCTTCTCGAACTCGTCAGAGAATACCAGTTCGTATTGCTGGCCGTCGAACCCTGTTCGTGTCTTGACATCATCGGGCGTGTCGTCGTCGATCATTTGAGGAAGTTCGAGGCTAAAAAATGGGCCGGTGCATGAGCATCTTATCAAAAGACGTGGAAAACGCGATAACGTACAGAAGGGGTGCCTCAACATCGGCCACCGCTTGACCTGTCGCGTTAATTCGGATGTTACCATTGATAGCAACGTTCCGAGCATTATTCCTGAAGAAGGTGAGGACGGGGTATAGCACGAAGAGGGAAAGCAGCGCCCCCACGAGAACTACTAGGAGCCCGAGGTTCATGAATCCACGCCATGAAAAGAATGACTGTTTGTCGGCAAAGTCTGAGGTATAGAGATAATCGTCGTCTTCGGGACCGCCGTCGTCTGCTTCCGGGTCAAAAGCATACGGCACGAAGCCTCTGTTGTGTTGACCGGCGACCGTACCGGAGGGGTATTTGGAGTCGGAGGAGAGGGAAAAAATGGAGTCGCCTGATGAGGATGCGACCGAATCCCGATGGGCCAGGGTTTTCGGCGGGAGGAGGGCATCCTCTGTTGCAGCAGGCGTGCCTTCCGATGCGAGACGGTACAAGATCATGGAGCCTCTTGAGCTTGCACCCAGGGTGTTGTACTGCCCTGCCAGAGCTTGGGACTCCTCGGACGCTATCCGATTGAAATACGTGCTGCCGCGTGAAGAAGGACGGGAGCGGACGCCTGGCATTGGCATGATGCCATGGGGACTCGGAGGAGGGGCATTAGGGTTGAGTGGGGAGGAAACAAAGTGCCCGCTGGGGTTGCGGGGGCTTGGTCGCGACGGCGGCGGTGACGACCTGGAGTCCTGGTTGTCGTTGGGGGCGAGGAGGGGGGACTCGAAGTTGGAGGTCTGAGGCGTGCGAGGGGAGGTCGGCGGGAGTTCAGGCGAGCTGGCCTGGGATTCGCGCGACCCGAAGGGATCCCCCGCCGCGTCACCGTGCGTCGGCCATGGGGAAGACATTGACGACGAGTCGGAAGACGAGGAGGTCGTCGTCGAGGGCGACGAGGAGGGTGATAAAGAGCGTGAGGGACGGTCAGCGGTGCCCGGCCAGGTCGATTTGCCTCGCATCGTCCGTTCCCACTTGGCATCTCAACAGCGCCGGGAAATCGCCTTATCGGGCAACCCTCCTGCCATACACGGCGCCGTCGCCGGCCGGGACGCACACAGGCCCTGCTCGATCTCCCACCCGTCCCATACAGTTCCCTCATCAGCAACATCCACAGACTTCGTCCGAATGCCTTCTCGACTTCTCTCATGCACACAAGACCCCCCAGTCCCTGCGGTCGCCCGAATCCCAGCTCCAGACAAGGCCTCCACCAGGCTGATCGCGGCCTCGCAAGGCGGTTTGACACATGTGGCACCCGAAGGCGACATCTGAAATTTTTGATGCCCGTATTCGGGGTGCACAGTCTACAGCGTTTGTAAAAGTGGGTGACATGCCGACGTTAACCAAGAGTGGCCCATCGAGCAGTACTGCTGCATCGAAAGCGGCCAGGCGTGCTTTCACCGAACAAGCCACAGAACGGAGGCGGGAGGCAGAAGTATACGATCCTCGGAACTCTCCACCTTCCGATAACGAGCGACCGATGCGTAATTGCGTCAGCAGTCCTACGAAGGGAAGCATACGCGTATTGTGTGCGGCTCGCGCCAGAGCGGGACGCGCAGAGCGTGCGCATGCGCGGGTGGGGCGATATGTACGGTATGTCCGCATTGGTGCCAATCCCCGTAGATTCACGCACAAAACGTGCGAACGTCATGCGTAGGTTCAAGCAAGAATCGCGAAGTTGTAGACGGATAGCATGCATCGTGCAGCTGGTAGCGCGACTGGGGAGCAGAGGCGATGCAACGATGCGAAATCTTCGAGTTCGCGTCGGTGAAATGAAAGATCATAAGAAGATCTCCACCGTGGAGTAAGATCAGGAGCTCTTCTACCAATTATCGCAGATCAGCTGTGCGCGAAGCAGCAGTAAACCAGAGTAAACCGCACTGTGTATTGCAAAACAACACGAAGACGGTACACTGTTCGTATGACACTCTGACAGGCCTCTGCGTGAGGATGGGGATCGGCAGGGTATGGCGTTCGGCCCCGCATTCGTGTTGTTCATAAGCGAGACGGAGGATAGATGCCTTGGTAATTTTCCATGACCGTGATGCACGACGACCGCAAGAGGCTCCATTCTAACGGTGCATGCGGCCCTGTGCGGTCCAACGTAGGGGCGGACCTGGGCAGACGTACATGCAATCGTCCACCTGCACGGTCCAAACGATCAGTCGAAGATATCCACGCGATGTAGAGCTCAAAATTTCTCACCGCAAAACCCTTGGTAACGTATTGGATTGGAGGGTTCATGCAACTCCCTGCGTACTTGAGACGAGCCACCTTGAGCTAGTGGAACAGAGTTAGACAAGTCGAGTTCCGAGGTGTCGGCGGGCGCTCCGAACGGGCGGGATGGAAGAGCACCTTCAAATGCCGCACACGTCCTTCGGGGCGTGGCCAATGTGGACTGCAGTGGTAGCTGCAAAGATCTCCATCCGAATCATCGACTAGTACGCGCGCAGGGGCGAGAAAGCCCGAGCAAACTCGACCGCGAGCCTAATTGAACCGGATCGGAGGGCGCAAGGGGAAACGCGTCCGGGATAATGAAGGGATCCAGACCGACGTCATACCCTAAACACAAGCCTGAAGATTGAAGTCGGTCTGAGAAAGCGCGGAATATATGCGAGGAAGATCCATCATCACGTACGTGTGGTTGAGGATAGATCTTCAATCAGGGTGGAGGTTTCAGGTGGGACCAGAGTCGGACGTGCGTGTGACGTCGTCGAAAGAGAATACGTCCTCTTGTTACAGTCCGCGTAGTGTAGGTTGCGATGTCTCGAGGAGATGTGTATGACAAACTACGGTGCACAAACGCCGACAGCGGGGACAGGAACGACGAGCGACGAGCTGTGCAGGCAATGTTTTAAACTTTCTGCGCCTCGGATGTGATCGGGGCAGCTGCGAGACGAGAAATGCAGAGCAGTTGCAGCACCATGGTCCGTCCGCAGGTCAAATTGAGAGGTCGGTAAGTCGTGGTCGATGTTGAAGAGCAAGAGAACGAAGCGATGCTGAAAGCATGACTGGGGGAGGATGCAATGAGAGGGGCAGTGGCCCTTGCAAAGCAGTGAGCGGAGTGGGTAGATAGCGTTTTGGTTCCGTTTGCAGAGGGACCGGCAACTTCCGTGGACGTTCCGCGGGCGTCTGCGCAGTGGCCAAGAGTTGGTGTCCACTCGCGAAACTCAGCGCTGTTTCTCCACCACCATCTTCCCCCTCCATCCTCCTCCCAGCCCGTCCACATCTCTGTCTCTCAGCCACATCTACACCATGGCCTCTGCATCCTTAGAATCGTCTCAACGTACGTATTCATCGCAAATTGTTGTTGCGCACTCGAGCTCATCAGAGACACCCGCAAACTCAGTCCCATCACCTCTCGGGGCCCAGTCGCCCACCGACCTCCGTCATATCACCTCCAACCCGAATCTCGCAAGCCCTACAAGAGAGCATAGACTATCCAAGAAGACGTCGCAGCACCTACGCACCAGTCGCCTGGGCTCGCGATCGCCTGCGTCAATACCCTCGTCTCCAACTTCTGTGTACGTCTCGCTCTCCTGTCCACCGTCTTCGGGTAGCTGACCGTCTTTCTCTTCACCAGCCACTCCTCGTCGTCCGCCATCTTCGAGCGAGACATTGAACCTATCAACCCCTCACCCCCATCCCTCACCCTTGACCCTCACCATATCCCACGAGCCCGACACACTGAATCGCTCGATCAATCCGTGCCTTCTGTGCTAGATAGCGCGGCTGAGATCCTCACCACGTCGAATTCGGACGAAGATGGCCTGGACAATATCTCAATCGTCGCCCCTGTTCAGCTCGAGAACAGCCCAAGTGGTTTTACCAGCCCGATATCCCGATTGAGCAGTCGGAGCCCTAGTCCAGTTGGGAACAGGCGTCTCAGCGCGTTGATGAACATGCCCAGTCCCAGTCCTAGCTTTACGCTGCCGCTACCTGCACCGCAACCGCTGCAGTCGCCTTCGTCGCCGGTCAGGCCAGTCGTCCAGACCAACGTCCCAGCCACTCCGCCGGCCGCAAGTACACCTACTTCGACGTATTTCTCCGTCAACACGGGTGATTCGTCTCCGACCACTGCTACCCATCACGAGCACCCGTTACATCACCTTCCGACGCCCACATCTACATCTGCATCCCCCATCAGCCACGGTACATCCTTGGCTGCTATCAACATCCCTTCGCACCCTCCATCGCCGAAGAACACTGCCACAAAACGGTTGTCGTTCATCTCCTATACCGATTTGCTCTCATCAACACCTTCCTCGAGCATGCCGCTGTCAAGCTTGACTTTATCGGTCAACGAGCCTCCGCATCTTCCCAGTGTTCTCGGTTTACCGCAAGCCCAAGCCCAGCACATGCATACGTCTGGATCGAGTGCAGGGAGCCTCAATGGAGCTGCAGGATTACTGGACGGCGATTCGGCTGCCATGGCCGCTGACGGTGTCGGAGGGGAGTGGGAGCGAGAGGGGTTGGGTCGCGGGCTTGAGGAGCGTTTGGAGTCGTTGATGGCTGTTCCTGGCAGAGCCTGATCACGCCTATCGACCTACTTACGTCCCTCGCTCCTCGGAGTGGAGTGTATGCTCATGAGTTATATGCTTGTTCCAGACCTTTCATGACCATGGTATGCCCCTATGCTTGCCTCTTCACTTATTCTCTTTATCCCGTTAAGCTTCGTCTTTCCTCCTTTCCTATTTCTTTCTATTATAGGTTTGTCCTGCTCCCATTTTTCTTTCTTCTGGGGTTACTCTGCGCTCAAGTTCCCAAGGCCCGTTTCCGTCCTCTTCTCGTGTATGTATAGTGTCAAGATTATAATTACCAGATCCGCAGACTACGTTTGCTGCCTCCTCTTCCTCTTCCCGGATTTTACTTCAGTACAGATTACAGATTACAGATTACACCTTGTTTCTCGTTCTACGTCTCTTCCTATCCCTACAATCAAAGCTTAAACCCAATCCCAACCGCTCATGGACGATGCCAAATCCAATCTCTCTTACCTAGTGTAGTTGCGTACCTTATATTTCCTTGCGTACCCATTCCTAATATCAAATCATTGTGTTCTACTATCCATCATCATCTGTTTCTCTTTTCTGTTCTGTTCGTCCAATCCGAGAACAGCTGAGAGTTTGTGACTTGTTATACACTAGCTGGAACCCGTGCTCCGCTACGGGGTACAGAGTACTGTACTGTACATGGTATAGAAACCTTGTTCACTCGCAAATTGTAGTGACATGTCCCAGAGCACCTGAGTTATGAGCAAGCTTCAATGATAGTTGGCCGAACACTCAAAGCACCCAAGGTGCCAGCCTTGAGGTGCCGTAAGACAGTCGGAGCACCTCACACGTAAATGTCAATTCAAAATCAGCACACCCGTGGCGGTCTCAGGCCTTAAAGCCTTCATATGGAGCGCACACAATCATGTCTACCTATGAAATTGCCTGAAGTCAGATGTGGAGCGACATGATCAGGTCGCAAACACTCAAGAGTCCAATGAGGGTACACCGTACTTGTCTCTGGATCAGTGCTTCGTCCGCCAGAGGATCATACAAAGCTGCCACTGATGCGCATTCCTGACTCCTGAGCCCAGCTCGAAGTCAAAGTCTGCTATGAAGACTCAGTGCTCTTGTCATTCTATTTCTCCACAGCGACGTACGCCGAGCCCTAGCGGTAGCCTGAAAAGAACGAATTTGCGGTCAGATCTGACGTGATCACCAGTGAAGAGCTGCCTGCTTACTGCAATCTTGGTCGAAAGAGTGTACGCGTGGGGTCGCATCACGCGCATGCCAGACAGCCGTTGGGCTTGTGTCGCCGAGTGCTATGTAGCAGGAAAGGGCGAGCACTGTCGGGCGTAACCATTATCTGGAAATGAATAATCAACATGCTATTCAAAAAATCTTGAAACTATTCGTACACCGTGTATAAAACGACTCAATGGTCACCCGTGTACTGCTACCACTGCCAGCCTAAGTATCCCGCCCTGCCAATGCGAACGTGGAGGTTCGATGATTCTCTTCCCTTGGTTCCAGATCGTGACATGAAATCTGCTGTGATAGGCTGTCGGCAAAAGGTCCAAAGTACAGGTAAAAAGTAGCTCACCTTGGGCAACAGACCGATGGGGCTCCCTGCGCACACGAACCTGGAGAGTAGCGGCCGTCAAGCTCGAGTCGTCGACTCGGAGTCCTACTACAGGGGTGGGCGAGTACTCATCAGAAGCCGCTGGTGACACAGAATAAATGATCAATTTACCACTGAAGCAATCTCGCAATCCTTGGTGCACCCGTGCACAAACACGACCCGACCGTCAAGCGTCACTGAGGCTTGAAGCGTGTACCGCTACAAACGCCACCCTGCCGGTGCGAGCGTGGACGTTTATCTTGAGGACTGAAGGGCCCCGAATGAGAGCTGCTGTAATAGTTAGCAAGTGACTTGATGCATATTCAGGAATCTGCAATTCACTTTGAATAGCGGACATGGCGCAGCAGTTTGCGAATCCATGTACATCGAGAGCAAGTCGAGAGTGGTCACGGTGTTAGACCAAGATCGGAAGCGCCTACTACTACTGCGCTGTATCGGGAAGTCGGCACGTGGAGAGTCTGGTCAGCCAATCAGAGAGCTTCTTTGTCTCGGTCGTTTGTCTCTTGCGTTTGTCTCTGAGCGCCAAAACCTAGCTCTTTTATTTTTTAGATAGTCCTGCCTGTGAGTATCTTCGACATATCATAAGGGACGCAGAGTTCGAACAATATCTTTGACATTCAAACGTTCATTCGACTTCTTTTCCATCTGTTCATTGGGAACTCGTGTATCATAGATAACCCTAGGTATATCATCAAGGATAAGAACTGGACGTGTAGATGGCGGACGACATCTGGGCTTGTGGTGGTAACCGGTAACCATGGACGAAGGGTGCACTCTGAGTAACGTTATGCTTTGCTCCACGAGGATGTTCAGGATGCAGATGACTCTGCGAATTCGCCGGTCTGCCGGAGTCGAGACGGTGGCTCTCTAGGTGGAATGCAATTCGCCGGTACGAAGGTGATAAGAGCTTGATGTCGAGTCCGCAGAGGGGCATAACTTGGGCATAACAGATGCCAATGGTAGACGGTCATCGCGATTTATGATTTGCAGAGGCTAGGGTCCGGGATAAACGTTAAACGGCTGTCTTGCGCACCGAGGTCAGCCACGGAGACTAGGTCCGGAGTACTGTCATAGTGTTTTGTGTACAGCGAAATGCGCCTGGATTTTGGAGGAAGCTCGAAGTCAAGTAAACGTTCTTGCGCCCATATAGAACTTTGAAGTATTACTGAGAGCGTCCGGGAAGAAGATCGTCGGGTTCGGATCAGCGTAAAGGGACGCGTAAGAGCGAACTTTCACACTGACGAACTTCAAATTGAAAAGCCTACGAGAGGCCCGATGTTATAGGACCTGTGATTGCCTCGGCGCCGTACTGTGGTATTGAAACGAGTACAAGAGTTGACCAGGTTGGTGCTGTACAGTGTAAAGAAAGGCCGTCGACGTAAGCCGAAGTTTGCGTATGCATCTTGCGTGACGCCTGAAATACGGGACGATGAGCTGTGAGACCGCTCATAAGTATATGGATGTGGACTTACTCAAGAGTGCGACGCGTCCGCTGACGAAAGCTGCGCAGCTGCGTTCCGGTATATAATCCCTGAGGAGAGAATGTTTGGGGCCCCAGGCTGGACCTCATCGTGTTGAGTGACTTTTCAGAGACAGACTCAGGTATGCCCAGTGTTTCTTGAGTTGCAGCCTGCTGATTGTTCAGAAGGAAGAATAATCAGCGAGGACATAATGGGCCCAAACCTTTCTTCCAACATCGTCCTGTTTGTAATATACGTGACATTGATTGCTTTCGTGGCATTGGCGAACGGGATGCCTGTCACCGAGCAACAAAAAATCGCGCTACAGCGGTAAGTTCTCAGGAAAGTGTCTACAAGTATCAAACAACAATTAAATTCGTCCACAGGAGATCATGGAGTACGACGGACCTACCAAACACGTATTGGGGTGTACCAGCAGGCCCTGCAGTTGGCTTTCATCCACCGACTGGCACCGCACCCACTGCGGTCGACAGTGACACCGCGCCCGAGTCATCACTGGTGGAAAGGTGACAGGTTCTTTGTTCGGGATTGAGATGTGTGTGCATGGATGAATATAATGGCAGTCGTGTACATCACGGTAGAAGTTTCATTGTCAGGAACTTGAAGAGACGGTGGTCAACTATAAGTTCTCGGCAGTTCTCGGCCCGTTCGTCGCGTAAACATGTGTAAACATGTAAACAACGATCGCAACCAAAGTCGCGTCTGCCAACTCTCCCGGTCTCACTTGCCAGTCCATATAGAGCTCGCAGTGGAAGCTGACGTTCGCTACGCTCGCTGGCCATCTTCCTCCAACTATTTGTCGCCGATCCTGATCATGTCATCCAACCCCAGTAGACCCCCAGCGACCGGCAAGGATGCCTCCACAAGCTTCATCTCGCTGCCTCAAGATGTGCAGGACGAAGTGTTTTATGAGTTAGATGCCGAAGATTTGCTCAACTGCCGCATTGTGAGTATTTGATCCTCTCGAACGCCCTCAGAGAACCGACTCTCAAGTTCTGGTGTTAGGTTTGCAAATCGTTTTGTGCCAGCATCGACAATGGATCGCCCATGATTCGATACAAGCTTAAGCTTCTTCGCCACGGCATGGTAGACAACCCATCCTTTCCAATGAAAATCATTGACCGAATTGCCTCCTTGTCTGCCTTGGAAATGTGGTGGAATAGAGGCCTCTCGGACGATGTATGCACGACCATCTTCGATGATAAAATAGCAGCAGACGTTTTGAGGAACAAACTATGGGACCCGAAGGCACCCTCCCTCTCCGACTGCTCATACACCGAGGGTATCTTTCAAATTTGGGGCCACACAGAGCCCGAGACTCCGGTGTTCTTTGGGCATGAAGGGTCCTTTGGCTTCGACACCGATGAACGCAATCCCTGGGTGTCAGACTTGTCAGATATCGCAACTATCCTCCGTGTTGATGCCTTTCACGAGCACGATCTCCTTGTGGTAATTCAGCGACTACAGGACCCACTCAGGTGAGCGCAAACGCTTGCGGAGCTTACCGTGTCACTCATGTATTCGTTTTGCATTAGGTATATCGTACACCTGACTTCGGTTTCCAACGGCAATCCTCATATAGAGGCCGCAAATCCTTCATTGGACTGGGAGTCACCCATCCTTCTCGACGGGCAGTTCGATATTGACATCGATGTCCTGAATTCTTTACTGGGAGTGAAGGTGTTCACATATCTGGTAGTGTGGAACTGGAGAACCGGTGAAGTCGTGAAAGTGGGTCTATAAGCACCTTCCCTGCTCTCGCAATTCTTTATTCTCATCATTTTCTACAAATAGGTTGTAGATCAAATGGTTGCAAAGTTTTGTTTCCTCACCGAGTCGTTCTTGGTAACGCTCCAGATTCCAGTGGTTCGACATCACGAACTTCGTTATGATCCCGGGCATCGAGTAGAGGCGAAGCTTGTCGTCTCTCGGATGGACGACACCCGGCGACCATGGGACTGGCTGACACTTACCTACCCTAGCATGCATTTCATTATGCTACATGGCAGATCAGCATGCTCGCTCCAAACATCGTATCCAACCGCGTCTAGGCACCGGCCCTTTCACGCGAGTTTCAAGAAGCGTATTCTGGCGGTAACCTTCCGAACCGATCCAGACACTTTCATACACGTTTTTCGTGCAGATACACTTGTGTCCCTTGCAAACGGGGGAGCCCATGGTCCACTTCACATCTACTGGGATGCCATCGAACCAAGTCTTAGCCGAGTTATCGATGTACCCGCTGCGGACGTTCTCGTTGCTGTTCACGGACAAAAGCTGGCCTACACAATCCTTGACGAACACGAGTACGATAATCCAAGGGCAGTCGAGAACGCCGTCCTAGACTTCAACCAGTTCACGATCCGCGACCATCCCATTCCGAGCAACCTTCCCATGTCTGAGCTCCAGGAGAACGCTGAGCAGCAGCTCGATGATCTCATTGGCGTTGAGATAGACAAGGGCTTCAACGTTGTGACAGCACCCACTGTTGTCCAAGACAGCGAAGATCCCCATTCTTCGGGATTGCTTCGGTCACTGTGGCGCACGGCCGATAGACGATCGGGTTGTTGGACGACTGAACAGCCTTACAGGAGACGTGTCATAAAGCACGCATTGAGGAGACAGGTAGACGAGGTGTACATGGCAGAAGACCTCATTGTATGGACTGTGAGTACCTCCAAGTGAATCCGTGTCGATATGATCTGCTTTCGCTGACGAGTTTTTATGCAGGGACTGGCAGAAGGGCCAGTATGGATCAAGGCCAACGTCGTTGAGGAACAGGTAGACTGGCGGTCCTCGATGAGCGCTCCAGTCTGAGCGCCGTCTTGTTCCTACTCCTCAATATCAATGTTCATGCAGCGAGCTGGCGTCGCATTGGTGAGGACAGTAGTGGAGAAACTAGAGAACGATTGAGAGAAGAAGATAGTGACAATTGTCGTACTCACAGAATATTACAAGAAGCGCATTCAGTTTTCCAGGCCTAAAAGAGTGCCCCGTGACCGTCGATTCCCACTTCCGATCCGAACAGGCCGCATTGACCAAGCACTGACCAAAAGCAGATGGGAATCTAGCCCTCTTGTGTGATCGTCCACCGTTCTCCAAGCTTCCTAGTTAGAACTCACCATGCTTCCTCGGAGCGAACATTGTATATTTGAGGCAAGTCACCGGAACGCTCCGATAACGATGCCGGGATATCGATGAAAGAGTGGCGACACAGTGAGGAGGTGTCCTTGAAAGGTGCGCACACAAAGTCTGTCTTCAAGCAGCTCCCATCCTCATCCTCTCCCTCGACCAGGACGGTCTGCTCACTGCCCACCCAAGAGCATGGCAACAAAGCCACTTACCACGCCGGATGCAGCTCCGACTGATCTGATTTCCCTGCCACAGGACATTCAGGACGAGGTTCTTTGTGACCTAGACGTCGAGGATCTGGTGGAATGTCGGCTCGTGAGTGGCTCGTTGTTGTCATTGATGGCAAACTCAACCGACGCGCGATCCTTTGTTGGATTGACAGGTCTGCAAATCACTTCGTGACAGCGTCGACAACGGCCCGCCCTTGCTCAAGTACAAGCGCAGGTTGCACGAGTACGGCATGGTCGACAACCCGTCTTTCAAGATGTCAGTCTACGAATGCAACCACAATCTCAGATGTATGGACGTGTGGTGGGATCGCGCTTGCTCTGCTGACGCATGCAGCTCCGTATACGACGATGAAGAGTTCGCTTCGCAATTGCAACACAAAGGCCCTCTAGGGCGGGAGCTTATGGCAAACGGGGACCTCTCGTACACGGATGGGGTCTTTTGTATTTGGAATCCGATGGTGCCAGCATTTTTCGGACACATGGGAGCATATGGTGTCGTGACAAAGAGGCGTAAACCATGGGTCTTGAACTTGATGCATATTGCGCCTGTCCTCGATATGGCCATGGTGCCAATGGCCAATCTGTGTGTCGCACTCCAGCGGGAGGAAGCACCGGTGAAGTGAGTCGCAGATCATCAACGAACCCGCATCTATTCTGACGTACCTTTGCTGCAGATATACCATACACCTATTGCGGTCAACCGATGGCAAGCCTCATCCTGACGCCACTAAGCCTACGCTGAAATGGGAGTGGGGGCATAGTGAGAGTGACTCGATCAGTGATATCCACATCCTTGATCATCTGCTCGGTGTAAGGACGAATGGCGTCGTAGCGGTTTGGAACTGGAAGACTGGAGAGCTTGTCAAGGTAGGACCATATATCTGTGCTTCTATGTTACGCCCACTTTCTCATGTCGAATAGGTCGTCGAGAGAGCGGTCGTGAGCTTTTGCTTCCTCAATTGCGAATTCTTGGTTACCCTGCAAGTTCCGAACGCTCCTCCGCGTGGTTCGCGCACCGTTGAGCCGAAGCTCGTCGTTTCTCCTCTTGGAAATACGGAACATCCTCATGACTGGATGACGATCATATACCCGCCCCTCGACTTCGAACTCCTGATTGACCAAGGGGAATGCACTCTACATACCTCGTATCCCGCACCGTCCAGATTCCGCCCGTTCCACGCGAAGTTCGACAAGCGAATCCTCGCAGCGACCTTCCGCTTTCTGGACAAGAGCTTCATCCATGTCATCCACGCGGATGTCCTCCTCGATCTGGCGTCATGGGGAGAAGAACGGCCGATGCAACTGTACTGGGACGTACTCAGGTCGAGCCTCTGTCGTTGTATCGAGCTGCAGACCCCCGACCCCCTTGTTGCCGTGCATGGCCAAAAACTCGTCTACACTATCGTTGACCATGATACCACTGAAGCCGAGAAGACGGTCATACTAGACTTCAATCAGCTTATGGTCTGTGCCAATTACGACCGTGCATTCGACCAAACCAGGGCGCACTGCCCGCCGCCGATCGCCGCGCTATTGCGGGGCAAAGGATTCCACACTGTGCGGGAGCCCACCATCATTAGGGATGACGAAGACGGTTCATCAGTGTGGCACACAAAAGGAGTCCGGCTGGGCGAATGGAAGACTGATATGTGGTATAGGGAGCATATCATGGATGGAGCACCCGGAGGGCGCGTGAACGAGGTTTCCATCACTGAGGACGTGATTGTTTGGGCAGTGAGTTACTGAGTACCTCTCACGTCGCGCTGCTACTTTTACTTACGCGCACTATGTAGGGAGAGGATGGTCCGCTGTGGATCTGCCCTGACTTCATGTGAACGGGGGAGTTTGAGTATCGTGCCAGAGGCATCTAAGTGGCAGCATTGTATTGAGTATGGCAATCTGTACGATAGTAGGCTCCGAAACTAGGATTAGATATCAGGATGTTATTCTATCTGCAAGAATTGAATGAACGATCGTATCCATGGTTGCATAGTAGGCATGAGCCAGATATGCGTTGGACTGAATGCTGAGGGTACGATGTTGCTCCCCGCAAGTCCTCGTACAAACCATGAATCGACTGCAGTTTCACAGTGTCAGTGAGAGTTGAGAGTAGAAACAAATCTAACGCACTCATCATCTGCCCAAATCCAAGGATGAACACCCATGTCCACGCCCGTCCAAGCACACCCGACACTTTGCGTCCGGCGAGTTTGTAGAACGCCCACTCCAGCGATACACCCAACCCATTCAGGAGGAAGAAAACAAGAACGCGTTGGTCGAAGCCGCGGTCTGTGAGATACAATCCGGATTCATGATAGAGGCCGGATGCGAGAAACGTCCCCATAACCATGCCGAATTTGCCAGCGAGCCACTGGCCAGGGAACCCTCCAAATATGAGGAACATTCTCCGCAGGTTTTGATGCCATTGGCGTGCCCACAGGTCGTGCAGGGAATCCGCGGACCAAAAGCTGCCTATGTGGGGTGGCCAGTCATTTGGCTCGTAGCGAAGGATGCCTACTGCGATGGTGGCTCCTAGGGCATCTCCGAGCTCGAAGCCTGCGGTGAAGTAGACGCTGACGAGCAGCATGATCATCGAGGAGACGACGTAGCGGTGCACGAGTGGAAGGTGAGTGAAGAACATGCTTCCACCCGCGGTTGTCCCTATACCAGGAAGGGACGTGATAAGAGCGAGAGTGAAGTCGAAGACAAGGAACGACTTGATCAAGGTGAACAGAGTCGATAAGAGATACCTCCCTCTGGTCATTGGCCGCGTGTCGGGAGGGATATAAGTGTCTGCGCCGAATTTCCAGCCGATACCCCGGAGAGAAAAGATTAATTCGTTGGCGTCCGCAAGTCCAGGTGGTAGGAAGCTGTCCGCGGGGTAGTACAATCCTTGAACGGAACCGTCGTCCAACGAGGGCAAGTCTGTTTCGCCAATCTTCAACTGCCCCTCGGTGGTGAATGCGTAATCCAAGCTCTTGCCCACGACAACGATGGCACCCATTCCTAGCAAAAGTACTTGCGATGAGAATTCGGTGCGAGAACTAATCATGTCTTCACATACCTCGTGTCCACTCCCAAAAGTATGCCATCGGATCCGGATTCCCATATGCATACGTCCCTCTGATAGCCAAGACTAGGACCGTTGGCAGCGTCATAAGGCGAATGAAGTGAGTATCCTTCCGCCGCGCTAGGTATGCGAGGAAATAGAAGGGTATGACGTAGGCGTATCTTTGAGGGAAATTTTGCCAGGTCATCAGCTCACGATCTTCAGGCAACGGTACAAGCAAACGGAATGCTTTGAGGGTGCCATATGAGAGCCTGGTCCAAAAATCAAAACGCTAAACATCTTTGCAAAAGTGGGTTTGCACTCACTCATCGCAGAGGGACCCAAACATTTCTCAACGGACGTCTGGAGACTCTTTCAAGTAGGACTGGATGAAAACCGCGAGAGTTGAGTTATGGTGGCCGAAGACAGCAGGATTGTAGTTGATCCGAATTCGAGTTTATATGGTTGTTGCTCGTCCATGACGCCGCGCGCTGGCGCATCCCGCTAGAAGCGCAGCAACGGTGACGAAGTGTTTCGGATATTCTGCCAGTGAGGTAGGGGGCGACGGGAACGAAGCGACAAGGACGATGGTTTCGTATCGAAAACAAATCGAAGATCAAGTTACCGGAATGGCCGGAGCTCCCCGGAGTTTCGGATCGGGCGTAGCAGAAGCCATGCAGGCGTTGTTGTCCGGCATCAACTTTTGCTTGCTCACCGTCGCTGCCGTCGGTGGTGAACGCGTCACTCACGGCGACCATGACTATCAGCGACTAGCAAGCATTGAAAATCATCTTCTTGCACCTCTTTGCTCTCTTCGTATGATTTGAAACTCCACCGACTTACTACGAAGACGCTCGTTTGTTACTGAGGCTGCTGGGTATGTCATTCCTGTCGTGTGCCGTCAGACAATGTATACTGAATCCGGACAATATTTCCAGCTATCATCCTCACCACGACATGTTTCGTCGTGCCCTTCATGCCTCGAGAACGCGCCCATCCGCTTCTCTATATCGACATGCCGTCTCCACCCATGGGCGTACCATCTTCCGCCAATACACGAACTCTACGACATCAGCAGCGCCGCCTGCAAAGTCTCGCCTCGGAAAGTGGACACGTCGCGTGGCCTATACAGGTGTAGTCATAGGTGGTGGTTTGGTAGTGGATGAGCAGCTCAACGCATCTGCTATCTCGAGGAACTTGAGGACTCTTTGGGCAGTGCGTATTCACCCTTCCTCTGACAGTGGTTCATTCTTGACGGTGCCCTCTTAGTGTGCTGCTATCGCACTGGATTACAAGATGAACTTCACTGCGGAAAAGACTAATGAGATACCCGCTTTGCATGAACGCGTCGCAGAGAGATTGTACAATCTGCTCACGACCAATGGGGGTCTTTACATTAAGATTGGTATGTGTGCGGATCGCCTGTGCAATCCTCCCGTGGGACTCACTGGCATGAGATAGGCCAAGCAATCGGAAACAACTCAACCATGTTACCCCGACCAATGCAGGACAAATTTGCGAAGCTGTTTGACGACGCACCACAAATACCGTATCCCGTGATTCTCAAAGTCTTCGAATCCGAGTTCGGAAGACCTCCCACCGGTCCCGACGGGGTCTTTGAAATCTTCGAAGAGCAAGCGGTGGCGAGCGCAAGCGTTGCTCAAGTTCACAAGGCAAAGCTGAAGTCTGCGGATGGCAATGGAGCTTGGGTTGCGGTCAAGATCCAGAAGCCGGCCGTGAAGAAGCAGGTTAGCTGGGATTTGGGTGCTTACAGGTTGGTGATGTGGTTGTACGAGAAAGCCTTCAATCTTCCGGTGTATTTCGCTGTCGGTATGTTCTTTGATCTCTCGTGGATACATGGATAGCTGAATTTGCGTACTCAGATTTCATCGCCGATCACCTCAGAGAAGAGCTAGACTTTGAGCTAGAGGCACGGAATGCACAGCGAATGGCTCAATTCGTTGCTCAAGAACCGACGTTCGCAGGGCGTGTCTATATACCCCAGGTATACCCCGAATACAGCACCAAACGCGTCATGACAGCCGAATGGATAGAAGGTGTCCGACTCAGCGATCGACGTCGCATTTTCCGTCTCATGGGAGAAAGAGACCCCAAAGACAAGACGGGTGAGGTTATCCCCCTCCCTCTAGCCCTCTCGAAACCTCTCAAGGGCGGAGTCAACGCGGTCATGACAACTATGGTCGATCTGTTCAGCGCGCAAATATTCAAGTGGGGCTGGGTACACTGCGATCCCCATCCAGGAAACGTGATCATTCGCGCCGACCCGAAGCGGCCATCCTACCCCCAACTTGTCTTGATTGACCACGGTCTGTACATCAGCATGCCGGAGAAGTTCCGCCAGCAGTACGCCACGGTCTGGAAAGGACTTATGACGGCCGACTTGGGCGTGATCAGGCGGGTAACGCAGGAGTGGGGAATCGGAGCTCCAGATCTGTTCGCCAGCGCGACGCTGCTCAAACCGGTGCAGTTCGAGCAAGGTCAGGAAGCGAAGAGGAAGATGGAGAAGTGGGCAACGATGACCGACTACGAGAGAAGCACGGCAATGAAGGCGAAGCTGCGTGACTTTTTGGCCAACACAGATGCTATGCCGAAGGAGCTGATCTTCATTGGGAGGAACATGAGGTTAGTCTTACTCCTGACCGATTTACCATTCAATGCTAAATCCCACCCCCTTGCAGAATCGTCCAAGGAAACAACCAGATGTTTGGATCACCCGTGAACAGGATTCGTATTACCGGATTCTGGGCTTCGAAGTCACTCGCCACCGACCCCAATCTGACGCTCGCACAGCGTATACGGCAATACACGGGACACTTGACATTCTTGACGGTCATGTTCGCCGTCGACGTCGCCTTCTGGTCGAGCAAAGTAAGGCAGTGGTTCCGGACGCGGATGGGTTGGAGCAGCGAGAGCTTCGAGGATGAGATTGAACGGTCGATGCGACAGATGGCCAAAAACAATTTCGGGGTAGAGATGGCTGAGAATGCCTTCGAGGGTTGAGTGCTGGACTCATTCTAGATTTCTTATACCCTATGTATTGCTGTTCATGTAATGGTTCTAGTAGATTTCACAATAATTGGTATACCCTCCCCTCCAAATATTCGACGCCGCTGGACTCGAAGGCCTTGAGGAAGAATCCGAAGGAGGATACTACACTCCGGACCTGGTCCCTATTAAGGAACCAAGCCGTCAGGCGCATGCCAAAGTCAACACGCTAGGCTCGGGGCCCATGCACAAGACAGTACTGAGAAGTTGTCTTCAGCAGACCTGGCAGCGATACCTCGGGAGGAGCGCATGATGCCGTACATGTACCTTGGGTACGGTCGAAAGTCTCCCAGCAAACACGTAAATGTGCAGCAAAACACGACACCCGAGACAACCAGCTGGAGGTTGGACGGCCTCGCAGAAAGGCTGAGATAGAAATAAGCATAACGACGATGCAACTTTGACTTTTGAGTGTCTGCAGCTCGTCTGAGCATGCCGATAGGGTACCGTCGATATGACAGAATACGAAACAGGATGGAGTTCGCCGGACGAGCATCCTAGAAGAGCGTTGAGGATATTGTTCAGAGATGTGCAATCCGTACTATGAGCCTGGTACGTGTATACGAAAATCACAGTAGGGAAGTCGTTTGAGCATCGCCAACTGCCCAGTCATAAAGTATACGCCGAGAACCACAATAGAGAGATCGTTTGAATCTCCCCAACTGCCCAGATCGTTGGCCGAACCAACAGCCAAGAATGCGCAATCCGTATGAACGTGCATGTACACGCAAACCACAGAAGGGAAGTCGGTTGAGCATCAATGGGCATCCGCAACTGCCCAGACATAAAGAAGAAGTGAGAGTCGTAATGAAGGAGATGGAGTAGCAAGGGTCGTGGGCGCACAATGCGAGGACCCCGGAACGGCCGAGTTTCCGGCGGCACGGGAGATTCACGCTTGCTGTACAGCGCGCAGCCTGCGCAACGGCGACAGTAACGACGAACAGTGACGACCATCCCCTCCCTCCTATCCTCCTCATCGCACGAGGCAGCCTCGAGAGGCTCCACCACGCACCTCCTCGTTGTCTGTGACAATGAGTGACGACTTCGTTCGTCTCGTCTCGCAAGCCAACCCCGCCTCACGCTACCAACCTGCCAACGGCGGATACCCACCTTCTGGATCTAACTCGCATGGCTACAACGATTCAAACCAGCTTGATCCCTTCTTTGACGACGATGACGACCCTCCGGACTCTGCGTTCGGCATGCGACCTCAGGCGATGCAGTCGAAGGAGAGCGGACTACCACTGGCACGGAATGCAGCCGCTCCTGCTGGACAATCTCAAGTGACCCTTCAAGAACAAGACATATTGCAAGATTGGGATGAACCTGTAATGGACGCAAAGGGGACGCCTTTCTCTGGCTCATCCCCATTCCCCGGCTCCTCCTCGTCTACTCTGAAAGAACCCCCACCGAAGAGGAAGAGGAAATGGCGATGGCCTTGGAAGAGAGAGGAGAAGGTGTTGGAGGGGGAGCGGCTTATTGCGTTGAATAATGCTGCCGCGAACATGGATTTCGGCAATAACTATGTCTCCACGAGCAAGTACAACGCCGTCACCTTCCTCCCTAAGTTCCTATACGGTCTGTACTCCGATCTCTCATTTATATCGACTCTCATGCATAATTTGTACAGAACAATTCTCCAAATACGCCAACATGTTCTTCTTGTTTACTGTAGTCATACAGCAAATTCCCGACGTCTCACCAACAAACCAGTATACTACCATCGCCCCGCTGGCCGTCGTATTGCTCGCATCAGCTTTCAAGGAATCCCAAGAAGATCTCGTACGCCTGATTCTTTGCTTATTGACTTTTGTGTGATTAAAGCTCTGAGCAGAAACGACATCAATCCGATGCGGAACTCAACGCTCGCAAGACTAAGGCACTGACAGCGGAGGGGACATTCATTGAGAGGAAGTGGAAAGACTTGAAACCCGGAGACGTAGTGCGAATGGAGAACGATGAGTTTATTCCGGCCGATCTCATCTTGCTCACGTCGAGTGAGCCGGAAGGACTGTGTTATGTTGAGACTGCCAACCTTGACGGGTACGTACTCATTTCGGTATTTCGGTTGTACAGCCATGTCATTGACATAGCATTCATGCGGCTCAGTGAAACCAATTTGAAGATCAAGCAGGCTTCCCCTCAAACCGCGCACCTTACATCCCCCAAGTTAGTCACGGCACTGCGTGGTTCACTGCGCTCTGAGCACCCGAACAACTCCCTGTACACTTACGAAGGCACGATGGAGCTCCTGTCTGACTATGGCTCACCGAAGCAAGTACCATTGGGACCTGATCAAATGTTGCTGCGAGGAGCACAGATTCGTAATACACCCTGGACGTATGGACTGGTCGTCTTCACCGGCCACGAGACGAAACTGATGCGGAACGCTACGTACGGGCTCTCTCATACCGCTGATTACGCCTAAATTGACATATGAATCTTCCAGTGCTGCACCGATCAAGAGGACAGCCGTGGAGCGTCAGGTAAACGTGCAGATTGTCTTCCTGTTCATCCTCCTCTTGGGCTTGTCTATCGGCTCTACGATTGGTAGCAGTATTCGGCAGGTGAGTTG
Source organism: Steccherinum ochraceum (assembly GCA_004332605.1). NCBI lineage: Eukaryota > Fungi > Basidiomycota > Agaricomycetes > Polyporales > Steccherinaceae > Steccherinum > Steccherinum ochraceum. Next base: position 34,201 of record RWJN01000174.1, on the reverse strand, counting down.
CTATTCTGGTGCCGCTTCCGAATATGCTAACAACGCATGCAGTGGGTTTTTTCAAGCCAGCAATGGTATCTGTTTGAGTCCTCGTCAATATCGGGTCGAGGTATGTACGAAACCTCTTTCTTATGAATACGATCCTGATTTTGCCTTCCAGCTAAGACATTTGTTGAGGGTAAGCTGAGTTGCGCACAAGCCCGATGGCATTACGGCTGACCAGCTTATCAGATATACTGACATTTATCATTCTGTACAATAACTTAATCCCCATATCCCTCATCGTCACCATGGAAGTGGTCAAGTTTCAACAAGCTCAACTCATCAACTCCGATCTGGACATGTATTACGCCAAAACGGATACCCCAGCTCTCTGTCGGACATCCTCGCTTGTGGAAGAACTCGGACAGATTGAATACGTCTTCAGCGACAAGACCGGCACTCTGACTTGCAACGAAATGGAGTTCCGTTGCGCCAGTATCGCTGGTGTCGCTTACGCGGACGTGGTGGATGAGAGCAAGCGAGAGGCAGAAGACGGCAAGGATGGTTGGCGGACCTTCGCAGAAATGCGATCGATACTCGAGAATGGGGCTGCCAATCCGTTCGTGGACGCACCTCAGCCCAGCTCGAGTAACGAAAGGGACGTGATCAACGAGTTTTTGACGTTGTTGGCCGTTTGCCATACCGTCATTCCGGAGATCAAGGATGGCAAAATGCGGTATCAGGCCAGTAGCCCGGATGAAGCCGCTCTCGTGGCTGGTGCTGAGCTCCTGGGTTATCAATTCCACGTAAGTGGTGTTATATGCAACCTAGTTATATTGGCGTTGACGTACCTTGTTGTGATAGACCCGGAAACCCAAGTCGGTATTTATCACTGTCAACGGCCAAAATTTGGAATACGAAATTTTGAACGTCTGCGAATTCAACTCGACTCGGAAGCGCATGTCGGTCCTAGTGCGCACACCAGAAGGCAGGATTAAGCTTTATTGCAAAGGCGCAGATACGGTCATTCTTGAGCGGCTCAGCGAAAAGCAACCCTACACCGAGAAGACACTGGTTCACCTCGAGGTTTGTGCCTCAATTCAATGCCCTTGTCATCGTGTCTGACGACTCCATCTATTTAGGATTATGCCACAGAAGGTTTGCGAACGCTTTGCATTGCCTACCGCGATATTCCAGACGCGGAGTATCGCCAATGGGCCGACATCTACACGAAGGCTGCTGCTACAATCAACGGACGTGGAGATGCTTTGGATGACGCTGCCGAGCTCATTGAGAAGGACATGTTCTTGCTTGGTGCTACCGCGATCGAGGACAAGCTGCAAGACGGTGTCCCCGACACCATCCACACACTGCAGATGGCTGGTATCAAGGTCTGGGTGTTAACTGGTGATAGGCAGGAGACCGCTATCAACATTGGCATGTCTTGCCGGCTTATTTCTGAGTCTATGAACTTGGTATAGTCCCTTTAGTTTCGTTCTTTTGGGTCCTATTCTCACTTCCGTTACTAGGTCATCGTGAACGAGGACAATCAGCACGATACCTACGAATTCATCAACAAGCGGTTACAGGCAATCAAGAGTCAACGGTCTTCTGGTGAATTGGAAGACTTGGCCTTGATCATTGGTACGGGCTTCTTCGTCGAAGACACCACTGTGACTAACAGGATTCGTTCAGACGGCAAGAGTTTGACGTGGGCTCTGGAGAAGGAGATCTCGAAGACCTTCCTTGAGCTGGCCATCATGTGCAAAGCTGTCATCTGCTGTAAGCTAATGGAGCGAAATTCTGGTACGGTAACTAACGTTTCGTGTACAGGTCGTGTATCACCGCTACAGAAAGCTCTGGTTGTTAAGCTTGTCAAGAAGAATCAGAAAGCGATTTTGCTTGCCATTGGTGATGGTGCCAATGATGTCAGCATGATCCAAGCTGCGCATGTTGGTGTTGGTATCTCCGGTGTTGAGGTATGCACAAAGTGTTTTTGATGTCCAGTGCATTGTCTTATCCTAGAGTAGGGTCTGCAAGCGGCACGTTCCGCAGATGTGGCCATCTCTCAATTCCGTTATCTCAAGAAACTGCTGCTGGTCCACGGTGCTTGGAGTTACCAACGACTGTCCAAGCTCATCCTCTGTAAGCAATCTTATGCTGGACTGCCAGCCGTTTGCTCATCGTGCCCACAGATTCGTTCTACAAGAACATCACGCTCTACATGACACAATTTTGGGTACGCCAATCGTGGCTTGTTAGTTGGTTGCTTCGCTGATCGATGGCTTCTACAGTATTCGTTCTTCAACAACTTTTCGGGACAGGTTGCCTACGAATCATGGACCCTTTCACTCTACAACGTTGTGTTTACTCTTCTTCCTCCTCTTGTAATCGGTGTTTTCGACCAGTTTGTTTCGGCGCGTATTTTGGACCGCTACCCCCAGTTGTATATTCTCGGTCAAAAGAACGCGTTCTTCTCTCGGACACAGTTCTGGTTGTGGGTTGGCAACGCCATGTACCACAGTCTTGTGAGTCTTTCATTTTGGTCTGCCTCATCAGCTACTGATTTTGCGCGAACAGATCCTGTTCGGCTTCTCTGTCATATTGTTCTGGGGCGACCTGAAACAATCATCTGGGTTGGATTCCGGACATTGGTTCTGGGGTACCACGTTGTACCTTGCCGTGCTACTCACTGTCCTCGGGAAGGCTGCTTTGATTTCGGAGTGAGTTTCTCGCATTGTCTCCCATTAACTCAATGCCTGACGACGTTTCGTTCACAGCCTGTGGACAAAGTATACTGTAGCAGGTGGGCTTGATCCTAACGTTCGACTGTCGATAGTACTGACCGCTCCTTTAGCTATCCCCGGATCCTTCGTCTTTACCATGCTATTCCTTCCCCTCTACGCGGTTGTTGCTCCCGCCATTGGCTTCTCGAAGGAGTACTTGGGCATCGTGCCGCGTCTTTGGACAGATGGTGTATTCTACTTCAACCTCTTGCTCATACCCATATTCTGTCTCTCGCGAGATTTCGCATGGAAATAGTGAGTACAGTGGGCTTGTCTTTGTACTTTGCAGTCACTGAGCGGTTCTTGGCAGCTACCGTCGGACATATCTTCCAGAGACATATCATATCGCGCAGGAGATTCAGAAGTACAACATCCCTGACTACAGGCCGCGGCAGGAACAGTACGTGCCCGCTCTGGTAGTCGGTCTTTACATCATCTTAACTGATATGTGCTCCTCAGGTTCCAAAAAGCCATCAAAAAGGTTCGTGCGGTGCAGCGCATGCGCCGGAACCGTGGCTTCGCGTTCAGTCAGACAGAGAACGGGACGAAGCAAGACCAGGCGCGTTTGATCAGAGCTTACGACACCTCGAAGGCTGGTGCGAAACCTTCAGGATACTAGTTTAGAGTAATACAGCTTTATATATCATTATGCGGACATTGTATTGTATATCGGCATGTGCTCAGGAATATGCATTTTTGAACGGCATCACAGGTCTCTGTCGAGAAGGACTCAGGCCTCAGGTTCCAGCAAGCATAGAGTGTATTGTTGGCTTTGTATAACGACATGCATCGTCGCGTGTTCTATCTCTCTAACATGTTTGTTGCAGTCTTTGAACTGGTCCTGTGGTTGATGGTGAGGACTGTCAATCCGAACAGTCCCTGGAACTTGAAGTTGTGAGCAACGGTTTCCTTTGCATGCTCTTTGTAATGGATATCGAAAGATCCATTGTGAGCATCGGTACTATAGTGTAGTGGTTATCACTTGGGATTTTGACACCGATTACGTAATCATGTAATGCGGTTGAAGTTCCCATAACCCAGGTTCGAACCCTGGTAGTACCTTACACTGATGTCGTCTAAGGAGACCCTCGTTTTTTTCCTTTGAATTCGAAGGAAGAAGCGAAGTTGAGATGTTTTGCAATTCGACGGTCGATTTTCGAGAATCGAGATCATCCCATCATCGTGTCCGAACAGACACGATGTTCACGAGCCCTAACCGCTTCATTATAGTAACTTCTCAGAACCCGAGTTCAGTTCCTGCTCCTGCCACCTCGAAGCACTGATTGTGCACGTCTTTTCCTTATGGCAATCATGGATCTAGCTGCATAACATTCCAATGGAAGTTGTCTGGTGCCGATTTATACTGTGCATGATACTACAAATCGTTTCAAACCGTTACCTCGAGGTCATGAGTCCACCACTGTGTCCTAGGGCATTATTTTCCAAAACAGTCCGACATGTATCTAGCGAGATGAAACGAGCTTGCACATCTATGCAGATCCCAGTTATTAATACAAGAGATAGAGAACAAGAAATAAAACTAAAGAGAAGCTTTCAACGCCGTACTGTCGCTCTTTGAAAGATGTGCCTCGATCCACGAGATGATCTCATCCGACAGCTTCTCCGGTATACCGTCTATTTCCTGGAACATTTCGTGGTACGCACCCTGGTGAACAATGTGAGTGGCCTGTGGAATCGCCAATCTCCGGCAACGCACCTGATAGTGCGAGAACTTCTTGTCCTCTGCGGATATTCTGCTATAGAAATTCTCTGAAGCTACGGGTGAAGTGACCTGTGGCCAGACGATCAGTTCTTGTTTACACATCAAGTCTCGCACGGGGCGAACCTGATCAGCAGTCCCGTGCAAGAATAGAGCCTAATGAAAGGGAAATTCTCAGCTATGAAGATACTGATAAATGACGAATCTGTACCGGAAGATCCTTTGGCCAATGTTGCCAGTCGTGTTCAGCGAGCTTCTCGCCCTGTCATGTACCAAGTCAACCGTGTAATGCAATGGGATTTGAAGGATGACATACCCCACTGAGCATGTCGTCCACGCCCTTCAAGGTACCGAACTGCTTGATGAGAGGATCTTGCAGATATGCCTCGTTTCTAGGAGGGTTCCTGGATAAGTGCTGGACGGGCGCAATCCCTGTGAGCTGACAGGCATTGAAGCTTACAGCAGCAGAACTTACGTCTGGTTCCACGCCAGCAGGGACCGGCATGAAGGGGAGCAATCGTCCTAGCATCCCTCCTGCGAACAGCACAATCCTCGGCTTGGGATGAGTCAATCGGACCAGCGGACTGCACAGAATGACCCCAGACAACGACTTGATCGTGTCCGAGCTGGGTGGAGCATGTACGCGAGTGGGGAACGCGCAGCACAATCCGCCGCCCTGCCATACATGTATTAGTACCCGCTGCGTTAGACACACTAAGCCCAACTCACCATAGAATGTCCCATCAAGAATACCGGCACCCCAGGGTGCTCTTTGACAAGATACTTCACCCACCACTCGATATCCTCCAACTGCCTCGCCCAACTGGTCTTCCCATAACTCGCATCCTTGCTCTTCTTCTCCGTATCCAACGCGGTACGCCCGAAGCCCCTCTGATCGAACGCGAACAGCGTGACACCGCGTTCAGAGAACGCAGGGAACGACGCTTCGTAACGTCCAACGTGCTCAGCGAAGCCGTGAACAAAGACGACGAGGGCTTTCGGTGGGGATGGCGCGGCGTAGGTGCGCGTGTAGAATTGGTGCCCACCGGGACCTGCGAGCCACGCTTCGGTGTATGGCTGCGTTTGCGAGCTGGACATGCTGAGATTTGTGAGGTTGGAGAGGGTTTACGTGTCCTACGTCGTGGAAGTGCAGATGCAAGCGTTGAACATCATACAGTAATAGAGCAGTGCTCAATAGGGTTCCATGAGATATGGCTTCTGCCGTCATTACCCCAGAGTAACCAACGCCGTGACCGGCGCTCCGGTCTTATTGCGCAAGCTATTTGGCAGTTTCGCAGCACGGCGTCCGAGGTCGGTCAACGAGAGAATGCCAGAAGACAGTATGAACGAAGGTCGTTCTACGAAGTACATGCAACTTCGTCTGACATGCAATATGTTGACCTGCAATTCCCGAACTTGGTCATGCTGTCCACACCGCCTCACACTCAAGACGCGTTCGAGGAGCAAAAAAGGTGTAATATATAGACACTCAAGATGTGGCACAACCAACGTCTCGGCCCTCACTTCCTGTCTTCACCTTCCCTCCACCACTCAGAACCGCTTCGAGTCCCCGTAGAAACTTGTCTGGAACCCAGGAGTCCGCGACATAGGACCGCCCATGCCTGTCATGCCCCTATTCCGCCTTCGATAGTACGCCTTCGCGCCGTAGAACAGCGAGAGCAGGATGCCGACGAGGATGAAGAACTTGACGAGCTTCATCAAGTACGAGGAATCTTGGACGTTCATGGCTTTTGCTCCGACGAGTTTGTCTCTCTGGTATTGGGGGTTGGAGAGCACGGCGGAGTGGGTCGTCACGGATATGATACTGGAAGGGTATTGTCAGTTTGACAACATGTGGAGAAGTGGTAGAGGACGCACTCGTGAGCGTCGAAAACGTCTCCAGTCAGAGCGGAGAATCCGAGGTAGGGGGCTAAGGGAAGGATGTCCGCGCCGTTAATCGTGAAGCAGTCTGACCACTCGTCCCCTATACATAGGTCATGCAGCGCTCGATCAGTCACTGGCGCAGAAAATGAAACAGCTTCCGTCGTCACTCACAAGCCTTGTACTGGATTTTGACCTATGGCAGTTCGGTGAGTCTGACGTATCTTGCAGAAGAGACGAAGCGATACTCACATCAAGGTAGGCCTCCTTGATATATGTGATCTTCAGTTTGGTCGCCACATTCGTCCGTCGATAGTTTGCCTATGATAACTTAACGCTCAGTGAACGGTTCAAACGTCTTGGCTCGGAGATGCGTTACTCACAGAGCACGCTCCTGCCGACGTGTCATGGCCATCATTTGCAAGGTCATAAGAAGTCTTGCCGTCTCCTCTCATGCCGACGATGCGGGGGAATGCGTACGAATGACGCGCGTTAGCGTACCTAACAGCGGTGTTGATGAGATGAGACATGTCGCAGACGACGCATTGACGCGAATACTGACGTGTCCAAGAAGATACCAACGCCGTTGAAATTATCTTTGCTGCCGAAAACAGGCCCCGGTTGGGCGCGCTCCGTAGTAAACCAGATAGCCATACCGTCACCAAAGAGGTGACTCGAGTCTCCAGAAATCTAATAGCGAGACGTTGTAAACAAGAGCGATACAGGAGGGACTGCAGGGTTCTAGCACACCTTGAATTCAACTTCGACGATGAAGTTCGTAGATGTGATGGGCAATCGTGACCATAGCCAACCCATTTCTGATGGACGCGCCCTCGTCAAACGGACGTGTTTGTTCGTGTTCTTAGAAAAACACGTCAGCACACTTGTTCTGCAAAGAATAAGACACCGTACGCACCACATATGCATCTGCACCGAAATCCCACCACCTGCAACAAGACCACTCGTCAATACACATTCCCTACGAGCAAGATTGTGGCTTCCGCACCGGTTTTGCAAGTCCTGGTCGATGTAAGGCGCGAATAGCGAGTGTGTGCGGAGAGACACTGTCTGAAACATACGTCAGTAAAGTCGGTACTCCATCAAAGAAAAGCGCGGAAATGAGAAAAGCTCGTCCTGTCTTCCCCTCGCTCCTACTGCTCACGACGACTACATGTACTAGTATAGTCCGAGACGCAAGGACATCCACATTGCCATCCGATGAGCACACCAGCCAGGACCTCCTGATTTTCCGAAATTCTTCTACAACCAACACCCTCTCAGTCACATATGATAAAGAGACTCACCCTATCAATCGTCTTATTGCCCAGCTTCAGCTCTCCGGCACCCAACACGCCCGCAGGGAGAAGGCCCAGGCTCAAAAATGCTAGTATTCCGTTGAGAAGCATGTCGAAAGAATCAAAGCCGAGTTTGAACCGCCAGCCAGCGAATAAAGTAAGAGAGAAAGAGAGTTGTCCGCGCCCTCGAGAGAATAATACACAGCCGGCTGCCGGGAATTTGGAGACCGTCCGACCTGGGGGCGAGAGGTATCTGGCCGATAAACCGATGACCTGAGAGGTCCGGAGGAGAAAAGGGAGTTGTGGATGGTGGTGGTGGCTGAGAGGACGAGCTGGTTCGTTGGCGTGTGCCACGGCCGCTGACGCCCGATCGTCACTTGACACGTGGACGTGGCGGGTGTGCTGCAATTAATGACACTGTGTCTGTGTCTCACTCCGAGTCGCGACGTTACAGTGCATCATATTGCTCTACATACTAACGAGACGCATCGAGGTACGTAAGAGAAGAGAAAAAGGAAAACGCAATAATTATGGGGAACCGTCCATACGTGGCCAACAGCCGTCTAGGCCGGTTCTAACAAGACGTGAGGGGATGTAAGCGTTTCAATTTTGTCAATTAGGGCGAGCATATAGGATGCAACACGCGTCGTACTGCAGAGACCACACAAATTATGCAGGAAGCTCGAATTTCTGCCCTTGCATCACTCTACACGAAACAGGAAACAGTCAGTCATGGGCGAGACGCAGGTGAAACGGTAGAATCGACGCACTTTGTGAAGTATACATAGAAGAAGTCGAGGTAGAGACCCGTCTGTACAAGTCCTGCAGTCACAGCAATGGGATCAACGGTACCTTCCGTGAAGTACCTAGTCACCTGTCAGTATGTGGTCATGGTGACAGAACTTGGACATTACGCACCTGTAGATCCAATTGGGAATGTACAACGCCCGATATGCCCCCAGCGCAGCCAAGTAATGTGTCGTGATAGTTTCCGCCTCGCCCGTGCGCTGGAGCATGAAGAGTTGCGGGAGAATGGCGACCGATTCCAGGAAGATGGAGAATGACCAGAGGACCTCGATGACGGTGAACTGGTAGTTGAAGATGAGGCCGAGGAGGACGCAGGGTCCGACGAGGTATTCTACCCGGAAGGTGTCAATGGAAGGGTCGTGCGTTGGCCGGTATTTGATCCTCATGAGGTAGAGAATGTAGCATGAGCTCCCAATGAAGAAGAGCTTCATGAGGGTGTTGTACACGGAGATGTATGTGAAGTCGATGTAGCGAGACACGAAGACAGCGACATAGAGGGCTTGGGTCTTGAAGGAGATACCTGCGCGGCTTCACGTCAACGTCTTATGATACCCTTTTCAGAAAACCCACTCACCTCGACACGATCGCGTGGTGTAAATCTTATGCAGGAGAATAAATATGGATGCCAAGTGGGACAAGTCGCCTGCACACACGGAGGGTCAGCGTTGCAGCTCCGTACACCAGAGCGGGTTTGAGGACGCACCGAATAACCGAAACAAATTCATGGTTGCGTGAAAGGTGCGAAGATGAGGAACGAGCAGACCTAGAGGGAGTACGGCGCGACTACGTGGAGACCTGGAAGCAGAGAGAGCTGGCGTTGAGTTGAACGTCACCGCTCCCCCGACGCCGACGTGGATGCCCGTGGGAATTTCATCGCTGCAAATTCACGAAATTCCACGTGGCACGCGGCTATACTGCTATTTCGGGCTAGGGTTTCGTCATTCCCACGGGGTTCGTCATACCAGCCACAGCCAACCCGCGGTCCAAAGTTCAAACTCAACCTCTTTGACCTCCATCCTCTTTGTCTCCTCTCTTTCCCGCCCTTGGTCTTCCCTCGTACTCAAATCTCTCCCCAGGAACTCTGGAAAAGTTGAAGTAGCAGACGGCCACAGTTGTCATCTCGTGAGTCCCTTCATTTCTTGTTCATGGCCACTGCGGACGTGCCGCCACACGTCTTGCGCGTGCAATGATGCCATAGTAAAAGGGTCGACTCCAGCGCACCGTCTTGAGTGCAGTCTTCATTCTCCTCCCCCGAGCCGCCAGTGTCCGAAACCCGACGAGTCGTTTCACGAGATCATCGCGACTCGCCTTAAGGCCGGACCAACAGTTATCTCAAATGCACTTCTTACGGGCTCTCTTACCATGGCTTGCATGTCGGGAGTTCCAAGATATGCAAGCAAAGGCCGAGTCTACAAGGCTCTCCGCGTGTCTTCACCAGGCTTCGGCTGGGGGAGGACGCGTCGGGAGCCTCAGAGCGTTCAAGTCAAGCCAGTGAGGGCACTCCACTCAGGGTGGATCCCAGCCCTCGTTGGTGGTCTCAGACGTGGTGTATTTCTATAATACGGACGCGACAACGTTTTCCATACAGGCGAATCAGGCGGCCAAAAGCATGCGGGCTCAAGACCAATGCTCGTGTGTGTGGTTCCGTTTGTACAGCGGCAGGCACGGGGGTGACGGGCTTGGATGGCTGCATCTCTTGACAGCGTTTGAGGCATGAGATCACATTTCTGGGTTTTTACCCACCTGAGCACCACGATATTCTCGTTTGAAATCATCGAGTACACGAGCTGACGTTTTATTTCGGCAGCTCACCATGGCGTCCTTGGTCGGATCCGTCCTGGGATGGTCTTACATTCCGAACTTCGCTACACAGCTACTCCTCCCTTATTTCCACCGAGGATACCAATCTTTCACGGGACGGCAACCTCCACCACGAAATACCCCGCAATACCACAAGCATTACCGCTACGTATACGCATTCGTCGTTACATCATACCTCCTGTACAATTTTCGAGACGCAGCCATGTCCACGACCCCAAATTACTATGAGATCTTAAACGTGGATCCAACTTCAGATGAGGCAACGCTCAAGAGTGCATTCAGGCAATTTGCGAAGAAGAATCACCCGGATCGTGTTGGCATTCAGGGTGAAGCCCTCTTCATGGAAGTTCGAGATGCGTTTGAGGCGTTGAAGAACCCCGTGACGCGCTTTGCATACGATAGGTACGATCCTCCCATCCTAATGAAAGAGTATTTTACTGATTCTCGTACGTCTGTAGATTTGGTCCTCAGGCCTTGACTTGGAAGAATTGCTCGTCCATTCGAGAATATGTTCGGCATGGCCTCATGCAATCCGCTGGCTACCATATAGTCACTGTATGCGCCCTGCTGCTCTACTCTGCCGTTGGAAAACCGAGCCCGATCTCATTCGTGCGTCATTATTGGATTCGACATCTTGTACCGTAAGCTGAAAACCTTTACCGCAGTGGCGATTCCTGTTGTTCGCGGCCCTTTTCACCTATGAGCTGGTGTTCCTGCTCAGTCCGTCGCCGTCTCCTGCCTCGAATACCGATTTGTCCGCTTTCCTCTTCACCGACCCCGCCTCTCCATCGCACAACAGCATACTCGGGTTGCTGTGGCCCAATCGTGTCGCGTACCAGCACATCCGCTTTCTTCACGCGCTCTTCATGCTCTGCACTGTTGCTGTATCCCGTGTTGCTCCTGTTCTCTTCCCCATGCCCCAAGACGTTGATTCGAAGATGCTGCTGAACGAGTTCAACAAGTTGAATGGCTTAGCACAAGCAGCGGATGCCGAAGGTAAGACGTGTATCGTCTGAGCTCCCACTGTTACTGACGCAACTGCGATACAGCTTCAAGCATGATTCAAATTGAGATGCACTCAATCCACGGCACCGACGCCTCGTTCCCCCAAGTTCCTGCTATCGAGAGACCGTCCGACGAAGTGATGTCTCTCCTCACACACGAAATGGAGAACATGGTCATCGAAAGCAAACTGCGCAAAGAGGCGGACGCAGGTCCCCTGGCGACAACGCTGAAGATGGCGGTGGAGCGGAAGAAGCGCAGTGAAGAGACGTTGGAGCAGCGTCGGTTGATGAACGGGTCGCCAATGAAGATGTCGTGGACCGTCTTGAGGTCGCCGTCGACGCCATCAAGGTCAGGCACGGCGAGGCCTATGGGATCCCCTCTGCCTACAACCCGGGTGCAGGAAGGATACATCCGCGCACGTTCTCAATCATGTTGAGTTGATCTCACCACGCTGCTCAAATCATGTTCATCTGTTTTCATGCACAATTCTCGAGCTCGCCGTGTGGCCTTTGTTATGTATAAGACTGTAGCATACTACGATCATTCTCTGGATTATACCTCATTATATGCGATTCTGTAGCAACATAAAAACTGATGGATTGGATTACGCCCGAGCGGTGCTGCGTCCGGGTCCGGGGGTACGTGCGGAACTACTGTAGAGTCTGCGGCTGCGTCCATCTATACTCTAAGGGAAAATTTGGCGCATGAAGTGCAAAGTCCCAGGGCCGGTGTGTGGTACTAATACAAGCAAGGATGGCACATGAAAATGAATGCGGAAAGCAAGTGCGATGCGAAGGATGGCGACGAAAGATGATAGTGGAGGTGATGGGGGGTGAGGGTGGGGTGCGCTACATGTGGAAGAGGGAATGCAATGCGTGATGAAAATGTGGCAAAACGGCGACGGATAAGGTAAGATGCGAAACGAAGAGGAGGGGAGGGTGGGAGAGGTCGGACTGATGATGGGGAAATAAGAGGAAAGGGGGATGATATGATACGGAAGATGTTGTCCAGGCACCAACGACTGCAAAGCAGAGTACGCTACATTTGAACTTTACGATCTACTTACGCCCTTTGCTAGAGCTTGCATAGGAACCCTTCTCGGCCTTCTCTAGAACCTCTTCAGGTCGAAGGGTCGCAGTCTCTCCTGTCCCCCTGGTCGAACTATTCGAGCTGCGAGGAGTATCGCGGATAGAGAACAGGGAATCCGAGCGAATGCGAGAGAATGGCTGTTTGAAGATATAATGTTGCAGATATGCAAACAGAGGTCTGAGAAGTATGTGTGAGATACACACGAAGAGCATCGAGAATATGAACTCCTTACATTGCTGCGAGGGATACGGCCATGATGATCTCTGTTGTTATTGGTGGATGATATTGCCGTGTAAAAAGATCCTGCAAAAAGAAGCTTCAATGAAAAGAAGAACGAGGATAGCGAGCTGCGTACGACAAGATGGCTATTGTTGCGGTCGAACAAGAAGCGCAATCCCATGCTCAGTCCATCCTGCTGATTGATGATGAGGTCTATTCCCAGACCGACGAGGAGTGAACCGACTGCAGCAGAACCACCGGTCTGTCAAGGACAGCGACTATTCAATTGTCGGAGTCTTGGCATCGGAGAAAGTAACCACTCACTATCGCTGCTCGTTGTCGCAGCAGAACTAGCACGAATCCGCCAATGCCCAGCACCGTGATAATGAGCCAGTTCGCGTACAACAAGCTTGGGATGAGAAGACCGGGTCGGAAGAGTATAATGCGAACGCCTATCGACATTCCGCCCATGATCGCTAGCAGAGTTATCCCTGCCACGCGACCGATGTTGAGGACACCAATAGTGAACCCAACACCGAACGCTCCCATGCAGAGTCCAGCGATCACTGGGTCGCCGATGCCTTCCGCGTTCACTGTGTTCACAAATGATGCCCACACTGTAGATTATGGGCAAATCAGTGATGTTCAACGTTCAGTACCGATATAGCGCTACTCACCGAGAAGAACACACGTCAAGCCAATCGAAGCACCGGTGGTGATTCGAGACAGACGAATTCCTGCCAGGACAAGGGGAATGCCCACTGCAAACGACCATGCCAGCCAGATAATGGCGGGCGCGTCGAATCCGTAGCCGGCGCCATCGGACGCCCTACCCTGCTCTACGGTTTGGTTGGTAGAAGGGTCCTGAACGTACAAGGACCCGTTGTCCGCAGTCTTGATGGGGAAATGGCGTTTCAGAATGGCTGCGGAAAGGTCGGGACTGGAATGGGAACGGGGAACACATGTGGCGGTCGTGACAGCAGTGAACAGCACGCATAGCGAGAGGGTAAGTCGTAACAAATAAAAGGAGGATGGTGCCATCGGTATATGAGTCCGTGCACACGCTTGACTGTGTTTCCTGATAGCTGAGGGCTTTCAGGACAGTCGGCCAGGAAAAGTAGCGGCGTCGACGTGAGCAATCGTGACTTGGACGTATTCCAATGGGTATCGGCAGACCAGGATTGAAGTCTGCTTGAGGAGACAGGTCAAACGAATGTGAGGGTAGTAAAGAGCGGCGCGGACCCCGACGGGGGCGTCCGGGATATCTGGAGGAGGAGACTTGAGAGGGAGAAAGAAAGAGATGCGTTGGTTGACCTGACCGACACGCGAACGATAATCCCGACCGAGAACGCATGGCTCGGCGGTCGGGTAACGGATAAAGCGAGTACACCAAGTATTCCTGGACCTGGATCTTGATTTGTCCGGCTGTTCCTCTGATCGAAGTGCCCATCATCGCGTCGGCGTAGCAACCCGCGGGTGCAAAGGTGCAACCGCGTCAAAGCACGAGACACAGTGTCGACGCCACGTGACCAGTACGCGTCGCGTTCTTGGCGGAACGCCACAAAGTCTTTGGTCACTGCTAACTCTCAGCCTTCATTTTCGATACCTCCATGACACCGGTGAAGCATGTCTCGTACCAATGCTCAGAGCCTCTGCGCCGTGGTCCAGGATTTGGGCGGCCCTGATCTTACTCTCACAGATGTTACCCGCGCGAAGGTGGGGGACGATTTGCTTGCATCTATCGTGAAGTGGGAAACCAACCCAGGTCGGCAAGCCAAAGCAGATACGATTATCCCGAACGGCACCGAGTTCGAGTGGAGCATCACTTCCAACTATCAAAGGTAGGTTTCTCGTCGTTTTGTTTTTGGTTTGTTCTCACATCCTAGTGTTTCAGATCTAGGAATGAGCGGAGAAGGGAAGAGACGGCATTACTGCAAGCAGAAGCAGGACGTTTGCGCGTTCGTTTGCAGCACATGAAGTACGCTTGCTACATTCTTTGGATGGCTGCGAGGGCATCACGAATGAACTTCTGCAGAACTGTGTCTCAGCAAATGATGCAAACTCGCATGCAGCTAGAAGATGCTATTCAAGCGACTGTTAACGTCACTGAAGCTCGTCAAGAAAATCTGGACGAGTTAGCGATTCAAGTATGCCCACGCTCACACCCCTTACATTTTAGCTGTCAAGCTCATCTCACATGTATCATTGCAGGTGCAATCGACTCTCTCAGAAGCAGTCACGATTGCTCACAGCCTAGTGGATGTAACCGAAGTGCAACGTGCGTTTAGTCAAAACTGCCTCTACGCGGCCCCCTTGAGCTGACATTCATTTCTTAGCGGAAACCATCGCCGACTATAGGTCTAAGGTAGCCACTGCTACCGAAGCTCGTTCTCGGATCACCGCTGCATTTGAGCAAGGGATGAAAAGCTTGGAATCCGCTCAGCATGCACTGCCAAGTCCTGAATGGCTTGCCAGCGAAGCAGCTCGGCTCTCGGATGCACTTCGTATGCTGCATGTCAAGGACACTCGAGATCGCGTCCTCGATCGCGCTGTTGAAGACCAGCTGCAAAACTTCTGCGAAGCTCTCGAGAACGCTCAGGACTCTGAGTTGACTTTGGATGACATCCTAGATGATGTGTTTGCGGATGAACACGACGGAACTTTTACAGCCAGTCTCACGGGTATCGACGTATCCGCTCTGATCCAACGCTCTTGGGATCTCGATCAAATGGCATTGCTGAATGCTCGAGAGAAGCTGGTGGATCAGGTAAGTGGCCATGGACCTCGACTTTCTGGGCGTTGAGCGACATATACTGATGCGGGGAATCACCTAGGCACGTGCAGCACTGGACAACCATGTTGTGCCAGAGACGATTGCTCTGCAGAAAGAGCTTCACTCGAAAGTTCAAGCCAATTTCGAGGCCGAAGCCCTGGTGAACGCTCTTCTAGAGGAAATGGAAGATGCCATTGGCGATGCGGTGGAAGCCAGTGCGTCGATGAACGAGAAGGGTCAGGAGGATCTACACGATCATGATAAGAGCGATAGTTTGAAGGCTGTGTTGAAGGATTTGCGAGGTAGATCTCTTATACGTATCTCAAGTTCAGACCACAAAATGACCATAGCTTCTCTCTGACAGAGTACCGCCCACCTGATGGTCCACCTCTTGTTCTATTGGACGACGCCGATCTCGATGCTGAGATCGTCAGCGTGTGTGAGAGGCTTGCTGAAAGCAGAAAGGCCGAACACAACTGGCTTGCAGATCTCCCGTCTCTTCTGTACGTGAATTGTTATGTCGTTGCTTCCGTGGGGAGTTTTGACTGACGAGATTTTGGCGATAGGCCCGATATTCATCACCCTCTGCTGTCTGCTGTATACGCAAACTACCCTGATCACAACGCGCCACCGTTTTCGCCGCCCTTGGAAGTGAAAGATTTGGAAGACGCTGCGAGGAGTCACATCAAGAGTATGACAGAGTCTATCGTGGCCCTGCAGAAGGTGCGTGTACAACTACTTTACCTGCGGCCCAATCCTGATGATTAGGCAGGATGTTGGGCTGAACGATCGCGCAAGACGCAAACTCAGCACTTTCATAGATACGCATATAAGCAAATAATATTGCACCTGTTGCTGTACTGTAGAGTAGTAATACTTCCTTCGCACCACTTACACGCAATTCTGATCCCCCTCATATTTCAACGCGGCATCTCGAGAAGGTCACCCCAACCGCAAAGGCGACAGTGCGAACTCCGGATTGGAAGAGTACACGATGAGTTTGTACGCCGCTTCAAGGCCAGGATTGTAAGTTGACGGGACAACAACGTAGCGTCCAGGTTGCAGCGTCACTTGTTTGGTGATCACGCCTGAACGTGCGTCGGAATAAGGTCCGGACGTCGAAAGTTGCTGACCCAGTGCACTCTCGGATAACCAAAACAGTGTGGCGTTCATTGAGAACGCGCGGGCTGTGTCCGCCAGCTGGAGTCGTATCCTGTATGCAAAGCGTATTAGCACTGGCTCTCATGCTGAAATGATGAGCCAGGATGTACTTTATGTCGGTCTGTGCCTTCACAGCCAATTCCCAGCACGGGTTGGAGGTAAACTTGTTGAACGATGGTCCACCTGCAGCTGAGTCTCCTTGCCTGAAAGAATAATGTCATAAGTACACAACGTCATCAACTCAGACCGTTAGGAAGGTTCTCACCATTCGCCGAAAAAAGTCTTGCTGAACATCCCTGCATCCTCCTGCGGTATAGTACGAAGCTCAAACCGGTATGTACACTGCGCACTCAACCAAAATGACCCCGTATAGCGAGGTTCGAACGCAGAGACAATGACGGTATAATCACCAGCTAGATCTCGCCCAGCATCAGCACATAAAGCACCCAGCATGCTCGACGAACGTACGTGGTATGTCCTTAACGACACTCGCGAACCCATGGGTATACGCGCTAGACGTCGCGAAGACCTCGCTCTGCACGAGGTCTGTCACGCGCTGGCCTTGCGACCACGCCACGGTAATGTTGACAGGCATGCTTCGGTCGGATTGCACTTTCAGTTGTATTCGAGGTTTCTTATCACGTTTTGCTGAATTTGCAGAGGCTTTGTCCGGTTCAATGTGGAGATGGTATTGAGGGTTGACCATGAACGTCGGGTATGTGGGGTTTCCGCCGGCCGTCTTGGTGGTGAATGCACTCGAGATCTGGTGATACGTCAGTTTAAGTGATCGATCCTGGGTTGGTGGTTGACTTACAGTCTTCGTATGTGACAATTTGATGGTTTCCTCGACCCAGGATGCTGGCGTAGTCGAGTATACTGTCACAGTGAATCCAACATCGTCATATTCACCGTCATAAGAGCACACAAGTGCCAGATCCGTGTTTGTTGAAGATACTCGGGTTTTGACCTGAGGACAGCGAAATAAGATATCGACTACGACTACAAAGATTTCAAAGACCTTACCAGAACATGAGTGCTGTTGGAGTACGAGCCCTAGAACGGCGTCGTTAGCATGTATGCTAAGATGTCTCCAAGATGAACAGAATCTGCCTTCACCTTCATATACATCGCATTGACGTTGCTAGCTTGCGTGCTTTGCGCGGATAGTGCAATGAACTCCGATTTTCGGCTCGTATCAACCACATGCCTTGTAAGTAAGATCCATACGTCTTCCTCCTTCGTACTCGGCGGTGTGACTCGCAAACCGATCTGGAAGTGCACCGCTTGGAGAAACAGCGTCAGCACGCCGATATTCAGCCAACGAAGTATGAAGCACATACGTCCTTCTACATTGGCAGATGCACGCTGCCACGATCTGAAGCAGCAGCGGTGAGCTGTGATCACAAATCATGTTGAGGTAGGGGAAGCGCACCCATGAAAAGTCGATGATTGCTTGAACATGCTTGGGTTCCAGCTCAGGTATATACCATCAAAGACTTGGCAGACTGTATCCCATGACAGCGTGTGTGATTCTGAGCATGATTGTGTCAGTCTCTGAGCTCAATGGCCACGCTTTCACCTACGAGCTCTTTGTGGCAACCGCGAAATTTGCGCCGATTCATAATCAGCTTGGCTTGCGTCCTCCGCCGGAGGAGCCAAGGGTTCATCATGGAATTCAGAATCCAAGACCGTCACAGTGCGCTCATCATCCGAGTCGTCGACGCCTGTGTACGCAATCAGATGAAAGGATGTTGTGAGCTTATTAGCAACGAACCAATCACTGCATAACAATGCGCTGGCTTGAGGGGTATGGGTGATAGTTGAGCAGCTTCGGAAAGGGTTTCTCCCGTTCCAAGCGTCAGGACACACATGCCTAGGAAAGCATGAGTGAATGATGTGCGCACAGACGAACGAAGAGTACCGAGTTTGTAGCCGTCCACAACTCGACGACATGTTCGCTCGCGCTCGAATGTCGTGCTATCACAACGATGTCAGTTCTTTCAGTGTGATTGATTCTAGGCGGTACCATATATACCTCCTGATATCGAGAGCTTCTGGAATCCATCCGGTCAGCACGCTGATGGCTACGGTGAGTACTGCGCAGGTCTACGGTAATTGGAGTCACCAACTGTAAATCTATGCACGAGTTTCTGCACATTAGGCGTCATCAACGAGAATGCTTGCCTACAATACGATAGTAGAACTTACGATCCAGGAAAGTCATAGCCGCCCATGAGCGTCATGTACTGAGTTGTTATGATGAGTTTGTATGGAGTGCTCATACCGAACGAAACGTACAGCTTTTTCCAGAAGTGATGGTAGTATATGGCGTTTGCTACCCGCAGAGACGCACATGAGCTCGCCACTTGGGTAACTTGGGAGCTGATCGTCGATACCTGCGCTCTCGTATGAGCTTCCATAACGATGAACGTGATGTAGGCAAGCTTACATATCTACGGATGGTCAGTCTTCCTTGGAATAATGCCAATGGATCGATGCTCACTCGTCTCAGAGCGCCATTGAAGAGGGCATTCCATTGATAACGGGTGGCGTTTGAACCTTGTGCTCCGCTATCTAGCATTTGCAGAGACCTAACACCCAACTATCTTAGGTCCATGAGCATCAAAGATTTTGAATCAGGTTTCAAGCTTACCTTCGAGTTGAATCGACGGTGATGATCCACACAAACAGATATAGAAGCGCAAACAGAGCAGTCTGAGACTACATGCTGAATGATGTCTTCAGGCATCAGGTTTTCGGTGTCTGTATCTGTATCGTAGCCCGAGAATATCTGCCACGTCGCGCCGTGCTGCCGTTGCTCCGTGGACATAGCTGGCTGGATGACATCGGGAGTTCTGAGGAAAAGAAGTCAGACAAGCGCGATCGTGTGTAGATTGGTGGCATACGACGCATGAGCATCTGAAGCTAGCGAAAACCGTGTCCCGTTTACAACGGAGGACTTCATAAGAACATTGTATTGCGTTTCTGAAGTATGAGAGCATAAATTTAGATGCATAGAAGAAAACCTGCAAAGGCCCACGTTCGGAAAGGTGATTGAGAGTGACGGGTCCTAGATCGTCCTTCTTATAGCTCTTGATCTTTTCAGCACGCTCAAGAGCCTTTCCGGCTTGAGTCTTGCATGTTGCACGGACACTTGGATCAGAGGATGTACGTCCTAAATGAAGATAGTTTTGAGCGGCGTCGATGTAAAGCCGGAACGCCAGTTCGTAATCGCGACTGAGCTCGGCGTTGGCAGCTTTCGCATATGAGACCTTCCGAAAAAAATGAGCTCCAACTCGTGTGAGCGAGGTGAAAATACGCACCTCTATGTTGCGAAGAGTGAGATCTCGTCCGTTCGCGGACATGATGACGTCGTGACTGCCCGAATTCAGGTGCCAAGACCTTAGCGGACCGGAATTGCGCCAAGCAACTGCAGGTTTCGGTGCTGTGAGCTGGCTATGAGGATGATGAAATTGAAGATGGATGCAAATGAAGGGTGTGCATGGGTGTCGACTCAGTAACGATGCACCGTCGCTGCAGATTTGCAATGGCACACAACGGTGGCGAGGACAAGATGGGCGAGAATCGAGAATCATGATCGCACAGCCCCGGCGGTCGTCACGTAGGAGTGCAAATACGCGCAAACAACGCGCTGCTAAGCGCGCCATTGTGCTTGGGCGGCTACGCGCCTTGTCCCGTCGTCGCGCTGCGGGGAGAACAATTGCTCTCGCTTGCTGCTGTCTCCTCCATTGTTCCTCACAAACAAGGCTGTGCTGCCGTTCGCCATGATCTGCGACATCCAAAGACTCTTTTGCCCTTGTTTCACCCATCGCCATCTCTCCCTCAACGACATCCTGCACGACCCGCCATGACCACTCCCAACGAGCCCTCTACATCCACCGCCACACCTAAATCCAGGTTCAAGGAGCATCTCTCCATCTTTATCCCTCCTCTCAACTTCCCCGTCGAAACTTCGCGTTTCTCTCCCGAATCACCCCCAGAACCCGCCAGGACACTTTCCACTTGGACGAATTCCACCACCGTAATGCGCTCTCCAATCTCGACATCCAAAGATCGTGATATCGAGGCCCAACGTAGCACAAGCCCTCGCTCCGTATCTACGAGCAGCACCAAGCTCAAGGACCGCTTTACCCGACTGTGGTTTGACGTGCGGACGATGGGGCGTGACAAGGAGCCTGAGCTCGTTCCTATTCAGCCCGCGGAGCTCCCACCGTGGTCTCCACTGCACGTCGAGAAGCGAAGCACCGGTGCATGCTGCGTAGACTGCCCTTGTCGGAAGAACAAGAACAAGAAGCGCAAGAGGTCCCTGCGCGACAGGATCCTCATATACGTCCTGATCATCGTCATCCTCTACCTCCTCGGCGACTCCATATTCCTGAACGTACGCGTTACGAACATGGCAGCAGCTCCCTCACCTTCCCTTGCACCGTCAAACGCCACGGCTTCCACGTCAACTGTACTTTCTGCTGATGCACAGCAGTGTCTCTCGCAGTACAACGTTAACGCGCCGTCCGACCCTTCTGGCTACCCATGTTCCTCCTGTCTGCCAGTCCTCCAAGGCGTTCCGACGAATTTCTCCGATGGGAACGTTCAAGATGCGCAGCAAATACAGAATGCCATCCAATTCTGTGGCTTGCGTTCCATCTTCGAGACTTCGGACAGCGATGGGCAGAGTAGCCTGAAGTCGGGAAACTGGGTGAACGACGTGAAGTTCTGTGCCTGGAGCGGAGTGTCCTGTGATGGTTCAGGTCGAGTCTCGTCTTTGTGAGTACCATTTCCAATTTTGCACTATGACAGACACCTGACTCAGACCTGTAGGACCCTGACTTTCCCTGCTGTTCCTGCTCTCATTCCTAACGAGGTCGGGGCACTGACTGGATTGCAATCTCTCCACGTTATTGGAAACTCTGCGATTCCCGGTAAGTATCATTCATTGGCTTCATAGATGCGAGTTCTCATTCTTCTATAGCCGGTGCTTTGCCCAATAACTTCACATCACTGGCGTCTCTTGGGACTATTCACCTCGAGTCGACCGCCATCACGGCTCTTCCAGACATCTTCGGTTCATTCAATAAGCTCGCTACTCTGGAGCTTATCAAGAATAGCAAGATGGGCAACACACTACCCAACAGCCTGACCGGCTTGTCTTTACAGAATCTGTAAGTCCATACTATGCCCGATGAAAGAATTTGGCTGACAATCCCTCGCAGAGTTGTCAACGGACAAGCATTGAACAATCCGTTGTCGGATTTGACGACAAGCAGCACCCTTCAGTCCTCAATGAAGGTTCTGTGAGTCATTTCAACCTTTGACGAAACTTACCCCAGACTGACATCCCGTCTTAGTGACCTCTCCTCTACCTCACTCTCGGGCATCGTCCCCACAACAATATCCTCCTTCACCTCTCTCGTGGAGCTTCATCTCGACGACAACAACCTGGCTGGCCCCCTCCCACCTACCTTCCCCTCCACGCTGGCGTCCTTTTCTATGTCAAACAACACAGGACTCGGTGGTTCCAACACCGCGTCCTTCTGTTCCTTACCCAAGCTGCAGAACTGTGACATGCAGAATACGGGGTTGACTGCTTCTGGTGGTTGTGGAGTCTGCACTTTCTGATTGATTCTCGGACTCGCTTTCCCTCGTTATTCGTTTTCTCTTCACTCTCTTTTCATGGATCCTATTAGCCTTACGCTTTACGACTTTCTAGCCTGAACTTTGAAGGACATTACGGATTCATGGACACATCTCTGTAGCAATTAGCGTGGACTGTATCATTATAATCAGTAGTATCTAGTCTCATCTTGTTGTTCGTTTCGTACCATAATGAACCCATCTCACGTTGTATACTGTGAACATTTGAACTCTCGTTCAAGGAAGTCCTGCAAGCTGAAACTGAAGTGCAAGCAGCGCCTCCTCCTTCTATAAAAGGCAGCCGCAATATGTCTCGTCGCAGCCAGACGCGTCGACGCTAGCGAAGCACTTCATCACTCTACCCACCCGCCACCACCATGTCCGACTTCCTCCAACGCGAAAGCGAGCTCCTCGGCGACGAGTTTGCTTCTACGAACGCGACAGGCGACTCCTTCGCCACCGCAGGCGGAGACGACATCGACTTTGACCGGGCTGCCTCTGCGTTCCCGGACATCTCCTTCGACGGGTCGTCCGAGATTCCTACTTCGAATGCATCTGTTACGAATGGAACGGGCACGACGGCAGTGACGAATGGGTTCTCGTTTGACGATTTCGATACACCGCCGAGGGGGAATACGGAGGTGAAGGTGACGGGGGACGATGAGATCGAGAAGTTCGAGAGCGAGTTCCCGGATATTGATGTTCCTCAGGTGCGTTTTAGTTCACAGCATGTTACACATTGCGTATCCTAATCACTGAATGCCGTTTTGTTACCCCTATGTGTAGTCCCAGCCCACCTTCACATCACCTTCTGCGCCCAGCTTCGGTGCAGCCCCTCCCTTCGCCCCTCGTCCGCAGCCATCTGCTTTCTCCAACACCCCCATCCTGAACCAGCGAATCGACGAAGACGAGCCCGAAGTGATCAAGTACGTTCCGTTTCTGTGTGCTCTCTGCATCACCGAGACTGAGAACCTGTTGCAGACAATGGCGCGAAAAGCAGGCCGAGGAGATCAAAGCTCGGGACGAAGCCTCCAAAGCCAAGCGTGAAGAGACCGTCGCAAAGGCCGAGCGGGCCATCGACTCATTCTACGAGGAATACTCGAAGAAGAAAGAACGCAACATCCGGGAGAACAAGTACGTCCCTGCTTCCTCTCTACTACTGTTGCTTCACAGGCTAACACCCCCTCTTTCCTGCGCTCTCAGGGAACACGAAGAAGAATTCGTCGCCAAAATGACTGACTCGCTTTCTACGGGCACGACATGGCAGCGCATCGCCGACATCATCGAGCTCGAGAACTCGCAGAGCAAGACGATCGCCCGGTCGGGCGCAGGGACTACGGATCTCACACGGTTCAAGGAGGTGTTGTTGAGGTTGAAGAGAGAGGGAGAGTCGGCTCCTGGTGCGGCCGGGTACTAGATGTGTAGTGGGTGTGTATGCCGTGTCTCGGTGTATGGTTGGATATGGCTACTTGGCGTTCACGTCTATGTGCGCTGGCGTAGCTGTCCTCTCCTGACGAGAGTATGCATTGATTCAGAGTGTTTATACTTTTGTTGTCAACGTTTCTATCTTATTCGCTTTCTTCCTGGACATGTCGACGCTATTGTAGGTCAGATTTGTGTGAAGTCGGGCTGGTCGTGTCCGCGATGTTGCCAGCACATTTGCTTGCTCACATTTCTTTTCAAGCTTGGTTCCTCAATCGCCAGTGAGTACTTCACCGACTTGCTAGCATCTTCGACTCATTCACCAACTCAACAGGATTGCCGATGACGTAGCTCATCCGTACGACGAAACACCGGAAATACAGCCTCTCTACCAAACGTATGGAATGACAGCGTAAGGTGTCTTTTGCGCCCACCTGTCCCATTCCTCCTTGAACATTTCCCGCATCATCAAATCTTCCTTCGGCACCCTGTCCAGCATCAATGCGACGAAGTATACCGTGAACCCCAGCCACCACGTCCCCACCACTTTCCCCACCGCCGTTCTCCATATCCCGCATTCTATCCACCACGTCCCGGGGCTAAACAGCTGCACAATGATCGCGCCGGCGAACATCTGAACCGTGGCAAGATACGAAGGATGGCGGACCACACTGTATGGACCGGTTGTCACCAGGCGGTGGTCGTCTTTGACCGAGAGTTCGTAGGTGAAGAACTGGCCGAGGGTTCGGAAGGACCAGACCCGGATGTACGCTCCACTGCAGCAAAGGACCGTGCCAAGGATGTACGCTCGGGAGATGTAGAAATTGGCCTCTACAGTCGGATCTGGGAAGACAAAAGCGGGCCGTTGAAGCTGCGGGTATGCCATGGCTAGTATGGCGTAAATGTGCAGTGCGCCGAAGATCAAGTTGATGCCCTGTGTGAAGTATAAGGTAAGTATGTTATCTGCGAGTATGCAGTGCAGCTAAAACTTACCTGCCTTATAGGAACGTAGTACTTCAGACGTGGAGTCAGCGAATCCTTCGTCTTGTGGTTAGCAGTGTATTTGTCCTGCTCCACGCGAGTCGCTGCCCGCTGAGGAGGCTTATGCGCAAAATAGAGGGCCGTCAGATTTGCGACGATGGCTGAGATGAGGAGGAACTGGATGATGTTGAGGGACATTGCCGTGCATGCGAGCAGTATGTCCCGGCCGGTCTGCTGGGCGATACACTTTGTAGGTAAGAGCATGCGCTATATATGTAGTCGCAAAGCTAACCTCTTGCCACTTCCAGACCGATCAATTTGCACCACGGATGATTTGGATATGCCACGGTGCCGATGGACGCTATACTTAAGCGATCTGTCGCTGTCGGGTTACCGATGCATGATTCGCATGCAGCACGTTGAGTTTCGTCGACGGGATATGACCAGTTCCGATGCCGCTTGGAGCCCTGCGAATCACGATGCGAAACGGGAGAATGCCAGCAGCCACGATGTTTTATGATCGATTTCAAGGTCAGCCAGTGCGCCACAATTTAACCGAGGTCCTCTCTGCTACCATACATACGGAATGACAGCGTAAGGAGTCTTCTGTGCCCACTTCTCCCACTCCTCCTTGAACACTTTCCGCATCATCAAGTCTTCCTTCGGAACCCTCTCCAGCAACATCCAGGAGTAAAAAACGGTCGATCCAACCCACAGCATCCCGAACACCTTACCAAACGCTGTCCCCCACATTCCGCATTCCACCCACCACATCCCAGGACTGAAGAGATGCACAGTGACCGTTCCGACGAACATCAGCAGCATGCCGAGGTAGGATGGATGGCGGACCACGCTGTACGGGCCGATAGTGACCAGGCGGTGGTCGTTCTTGACGGAAAGTTCGTAGGTGAAGAAGCGGCCGAGAGCTTGGTAGCACAAGATGCGAATGTACCCGCCGGTGCAACACAAGAACGTGCCGAAGAGGAACGTCGGGGAGATTGAGAATTCTGGAGATCGGGACCCCTCTGGAAAGAGCAAGGCGGGACGATGAAGCTGTGGGTATGCGCTGGCTAGTATGGCATACACGCTCAGCGCGCCGAAGACTAAATTCTGAGCCTGTGTGTAGCACGTCAGAGGTGAGTACATCGCCCTGAGATGCAGTAACATGCACACCGGAACTCACTTGTCTAATAGGCACTTGGTATCTTAGACGAGGAGTCAGCATGTCCCTTGTCTCATTATTGGCGTTGTATTTGTCTTGTTCTGCACGAGTTGCAGCTCGCTGAGGCGGCCTACTTCCATAATAGAAGGCCACCGTATTTGCGATAGCAGCAAAAATGAGGATGAGCTGCGTGGTGTCGAGAGACATCGCGAGCGGTGGATAAGAACAGTAGACAGACTGTGTATGCCATGTGAGTGCGTACGCTATATATGCTTTCAGAAGCTGATATTCCGCGATTCACAGAACAACTTCAAGAGCTGCTTCTTCCATGGATCTACGACTCAATGCATCCTCTGAGCTGGCTTTTACATTCCTAGCCCGCACTTTTCGGGCAGTATAAAGCTAGTAGTCGTCGTGCTATGCGAGCTACGTTCGGCAGAACATCCCGAAGTCAGATGGTACGCCACAGCATTCATGAGCTGCGCACCAATAGATGACATGTTGCCGCCAGATAAATCCGCAGAAGAAGATTTCACCCGTCCCTAGGTTGAAGCATATGGTCATTGGTACCCCCAATCGTGACCGACGTCTATGGATTCGTGGTGTCGCCTGTTAGCAACTGCTACGATGGATACCTGGTCAATCCACCCTTGTAGGAACCGACTTCGATTATATACGTCTCAAGAAGTCACGTTCAGATTCTATGATACTACCACACATACGGAACAAGGACATATGGTGTCCTCTGAGCCCACTGATCCCACTCTTCCTTGAACGTCCTCTGCAACATCAAATCCTCTTTCGGAATCCTCTCCAACAAGAACAAGACGTTGATCGCCGTAGACCCAAGCCACCACATCCCCAACAACTTTCCAAACATCGTATCCCACAACCCACATTCAATCCACCACGTTCCGGGACTGAAGAGGTGCAAGACCATGATAGCCGCGAACATCATGACTCCGCCGAGGTAGGAAGGGTGGCGAACAACACCATATGGGCCGTCAGTGATAAGACGGTGGTTGTCTTGAATTGACAGTTGGTAGGTGAAGAAGCGACCGAGCCTTTCGTAGCACAGGAAGCGTATGTATGTTCCTATCAGCAGAATGGAAGAGCCCAGGACGAACGGCTGGGACATGTGGAAATTGGCTGTCCGTGGCGAATTTGGGAAGAGAAAGGTGGGATACGGCAGCGCTGGGTAGATGCCGGCCAACATTGCGTAGACGTTGCATGCGCCGAAGAACATGTTCAGACCCTGTACGCCCGTCAACCGTCTGTCACATCTTTTCAATACAGAGCAGACAGGTACTCACCTTTCTTATAGGGATATTGTACCTCGAAATGGGAGTATACCAATCTCTCGTCTCCCGGCTGGCAGAGTATCTGTTCTGTTCCGTGCTGGTTGAATGCTGGCGAGGGTTGCTTCCATAGTAGAAGGCGGCGGTGTTCACGACGACGACGGAAATGAGGACGAAGGGAGTGTCGTCGAGGAACATCGTAGTCTGCTACAACGCGCTTCTTGCGTTCGACGAGGTGGTAGGCAGTTATGAGCAGGCGGCAGGATATATATACTTCGTGCTGGCTGAATTTGTACGTATTCGCGGCGCATGACTGTGGATATGGACTGATGGCCTTCCGTTGATTTACATTTTAGAGTAATACTAGGACTGCTGCGTCACGCGCGAAAGGACGACGGCGAGTCGCCGAGTGGATACTCGACATGCTCTCGACCTGTCAATGTGAGTCGAATTCAACCTTCCCCTCGGCCTTCGGCATGCTCAGATGGTTTCATTTGCAGCTCCTTCGACGTTTCAATGACTTCTTCATATGTAACGTCTCCTGTGACCTTCAGCGCAATCTCCTTCGTGGAACAGTAACTCCATCTCAAGAAGCACTGTCGGTTCGCTTCTGGATGTAGCTCTATCGGCGAATTGATCCGAACTCCCCGAAGACTACGATCACTGCTATTGAAATTTGCGCTCAACCTTGTTTCCGAGTGGTGTACTCGTGCCCTTGCATCGCCGGACATCATGGTACCGTAAACGACTTGAGGCTGCCAGCCTGCTGCAGCCTACTGATGTCAAGGCTTTGATTCGTGAACGCGTATCGCGGTGGAGCTCAGCTCGTTTTTAGCTGGTAGCTCCTAGCACATACGGTGAACGGGTATAAAAAGGTCGTAGAAGCTTTCTTACAGTAGCTTATCGAGCGAGCTTTCACATGGTCAGTGTTTCTCATGTTCACAGACCAACAGTCCATGCTGAGTCTATCATGTTGTCGACAGTTATGTAGCTAGCTATCTTGACCAGCGGACAACACCTCGACGTCTTCATGCAGAGCGTAATTCGGTCCACTACACGACACAGCCCGCCTTACTACACGTCGGAATCGCTGCCGCAGCGAACAGTGGATAGTCTCATACCAAGACCGGGAGGGGCTTGATCTGAGCCTAACCAGTGGATGCGAATGTAAAGGGAGCAGAACCTCCTTCCATTCGTACCCCCTGCACTGCTAGCCGTCATGAGCCGTCATTTATCGCTGCTGGAATGAAAAGTGGCTGCAAGACAATGACTTACCCTCATTGCATTCGCAGTCAATGCGTACTTCCCGAAGATGACAAGCAATGACCAGGACGTTCGGTACATGTCCGCCGCGCCGAAACTTTGCAACGAGTCAACGATCGATCGAGGTACACCCGTAGTTCGGACCCGCGACTTGGAATTCGCTCTGTCACCGACTTCGAAGTATTTTTCCTAGTTCCAGTCAGTCTCTTATCACAGTCAACGCAACGACTTCTTGGTCAAGCCTGCAGTGTTGGATGTCGCAAGATCCCCCTGGTAACAGTGGTCTCCAGTCCGATCACTCGCTTACTGGCTCATTCTATCACCACACCTTGGGTCGGTGGCTGTATAATGACGCACAACGTGAACACCTTCATGGATTTGTTTGTATTTGCCCCTGACGCATACGATGTATAGAGCAAGCCCTCCGGTATGTCCACTTCGACGTGGATGCTCTCATGCATGTTGGAACGCAAGCTTCTGGTGGTGTTCAATGTACAGGCATCAAGAAATACACCGAAGGTGCGCACAGCACCATCCTTATTCTCTTCGAACGCTTAAGCCTCAGTTGACTTCTTGTCATTGGTCAATCACAGGCGCATTCAACAAGATCTTCATCCTTGCATTCGAAAACGGACACGAGCTGATCGCCAAGATCCCGACACAGCTGTTACCAGCTTTCTACACCACAGCGAGCGAAGTGGCTACGATGGACTATGCTCGTACAATCCTTGGAATGCCCGTCCCGAAGGTCTGGGCATGGAGTGCGGATGCAGCAGACCCGCGAGGCGTCGGCGCTGAGTTCGTCATAATGGACAAAGTGTCCGGAGATGCACTGAGTGAACGATGGGCAGAACTGCCTAGGCCTCAGTGGCTACGTGTTATCCGAGAGGTGATCGAGCTAAACAGGCGGTTCAGCGAGCGAAAGTTCTCCCAGATCGGCAGCATCTTCTACAAGGAGGACGTATCAGAGGAGCTACAACAGCGTTCGCTCTATGCAGCTGGTGTAGATGCAGGTGCCGACGGGGCTTCGGAGCGGTTCCGGATCGGGCCAATGATGGACTGGAACTTATGGCGAGGGAAGCGAAAGCTGATGAAGGACGTAGATCGAGGACCTTGTACGTTGATTTTTCCATCTGTCTGGCAGACTGGATGATTGAGCTGACGCGAGTATGTTCCAGGGCAAAACACAGTAGCGTACATGCAAGCGGTGGCTCAGCTGGAGAAGCAGTGGCTGCGCCAATACGCCAGGGTGCCGCCTCCAGGCTCTCCGCTCTGTCGCCATCCAGAGGAGGACAATATCAACGCGCACATCGCGCTACTTGATCTCTTCATCGAGCTTGCCTCGCATATTCCCTTACAGTCCACCGTCACGTCACCAGTGCTTTGGCACACCGACATGCACGGCGAGAATATCTTGCTCGATACAGACTCTGATCACCCCCCTCGGATCGTAGCAATGCTCGACTGGCAAAACCTCGTCATCGCACCACTCTTCCTTCAATCCGGCGTGGCGAAATTCTGCCAGTACACAGGCACCGCCATCGAGGTCCATCCTGGTATCCGTCGCATCTTCCCCTCGTACCCGGATGATTTCGCGCAGTTGCCCGCCGACAAGCAAGCGCAGGTGAGCCGGGAGTTTGACTTCGCGGCTCGTCAGACGATCTACGAGTGGATCATGCTCGAGCAGGTTCCTGCTCAGAGAGACGTTGTGTCTCATCCCCTTCCATATGCCACTGCGTTGACAGTATTCTCTCTATCACGTACATGGTTAAACGGAGGACACCGACTTCGCGAAGATCTCCTCAACCTCATCCTCGCCCTGAAGATGACTCGTTCAGATTCTATCGTCGACTCCATCCTCGAACGACATCAGACCACTTATACTAGGCTCATTGCGACACCACCCCCCGAATACGTCTCGCTCTACCGGTCCAGCGTCGACAACGTCACCTGGGCGTTGGGCTTTCAGCTATCTGGGAAAGCCATCAATCCCAACGGTGACCCGGACCATCTCGCCACGCTGAGCATGTCGATCGACCGGGAGGGCTGGGTGCCCATGGCGTCCTTCCCTGCCGTGAAAACGGCGAACGACTTTCTCAAAGAGAGGTGGGTCCCTGAGAGAGATGGTGGGCCCTATCCGTATCAAGATGGCGCGTTGGCGGAGAGTCTGGATTAAGGGTTTTTTGTCTGGTCTGACTCTATGCACTCTCAAGGCCTGAAGCTCTGTGCGAGACGAGCGTATCGTAATACTCTCATCGGGCGACCTCTTCAGGGTGGATGTACTTATACCTTTCATGCCAGTCTTACTTCTCATCATCGTGATATCCATCCATATGATGGCATAATCCCTCTTACTGTACTTGTATGAAGTTGTATGATATCCCTCTTAGCGGTCTCGGGCCATCGGTGACTGTATACAGCAAGCTAATAGTAATGTATCTTGTATTAATATGGCTAGTAATGATATGAACATGGTCATGCTTATTATAATCACGAATCCACTCAAGCAGGAAACAAACCAGCGCATCCCACTCGCAGTATCTTCCATCTCTCTCACTCCATCACCACGCCCTCCTCCCCACTCGGCACAACCACCAACACCGCGCCCTTCTCCTCCACCACCCCGAACACAGCCCGCATCCTCCCGTCCACCTCCCCATCGTACTCCCCCTCATACACACACCGCAATTTCTCTACCTTCGGCATGTCCTCCGCGAAGAGCGACGCGCGAGGGGAGAACAGGAAGCCTTTGGAGCCCCAGTGGAGGGTGAGCGTGGTGAGCGTGGTTGCTCGGACGTCGCGGAGGAGGGTTCGGATGAGTGGGAAGGAGGGGTCGTGCAGGGCGAGGGTGCGGAGGGCGGTGTTGTGGGAAAGGTCGATGTATTGGAGGGTTTCTGGTGGCGTGAGGGGGAAAACAAGTGGTGAGCGAGAAGAGGACTTGGAGAGAGCAAAGGGCTACTACGCACTGGTGCACAGTTGGCTAATGGTATCGACATCTAACCAGAACCCAAACTCCAGCCCTTCCAGATGCGGACCCATCTCCCAGAGAAACTCCCCGACAGGCTGTACGGCTTCTTCCCCGATCCTGAACTTCACCCAGCGCAGTGTATGTTTAGACCTAGAACCAAGCAGACACCGCAAGAACGAACCCAAGCTCTCTTCGCCAAACGTGTTCCTGTCGTTGATCTCTAGCGCAGTGAGGGCGGGGTCGTACAGCTGAGGCATCGCAGGGATCTTGGAGCGTCCATTGAAGACCGTCGCGCAGTGTTCCAAGCTCAGATGGCGCAACTCCCTAAAAGCACAAGCAAAAGCACACAATTCGTCCGCAGTCAGCCCGCACCGCGCCAGAGACAAACTCATCACAGCCGGGAACCCAGCAGAGATCTTCTTGACCTTCAGCGCGTCCCACACCTCGACGACGCCGAACATGTCCAGGGCGAGCAAATTGACAGGTCGGTAGGGCATGTCGCAGAAGGGCAGGAGGAACGCGCTGACGGCGTCGTTGCGGATGAACGGGTCCGCCGCGCGCGGGTCGCCGATGCCCAGGGCTTGGATCCAGGTGGCGACTTCGGGGCTGCGCATGAGGGTCACCTCGATGAGGCTCATGAATTCTTCGTTCAGGGCGCGAGGAGCTTTGAGGATGTAGGGGCGGGCAGCGCGGAGCCAGCTCGAGCAGGCGATCGCGGAGCAGTAGAGAGCAGAGAGGTCGCGTGCGAAGTAGAGGTGCTTCATGATCAGGTCCAGTGCTTCAGGCGGAAGGCGGAGAGACTTGCCATGTCGGAGGTTGGTAGATGGTGGTGGTGGTGCCCTGACCGCGTCAAAGTGGCCTGTATGTTAGCATACAGACTCTGTTGGAGGTGGAGGCCCACGTACAAAAGTTGTAGCCGTCCGCTGGGGCTCTCAGTGAGTTTTGCATGTAGCTTGTTGTCCTGCAACGAGTTGTAAAGCTTCACAAGTTTCGTGAGTTGAGGCTGTGTGGGATAGTTTGTAGTAAGGACCGTAGTATTAGCTGCCTCCGTAGGAGACATGTTGAAGGAATGACGAAGCGAACAGTGCTTGCCGGAGGTACGGTAAGTATGGGTCAAAAGAAGCTTTCCTTTTATATCAATGATATTCCGAGAGTTTACAAGTCCCTGGTAGTATATCGGTTAGTACACGCGCCTGTCACTCTGAACGGTGCGCGCGAAAGCGGGGTTCGACTCCCCGCCAGGGAGGTGCATCGATACGTCGGATCCCTTGCTCTTTTATCTTTTATTGCGGGTCTTGGTTCGCGGGATTTACACTTTGAAAGGTATGGACAATGAAGCATTAAATAGTGCTGGTTCTCGCTATGCCTGAAGCCCGAGCGGAAGCAGAACAGACACCAACTGTATTGAACGGGCCCGGGAGAGAAAAATCTACATCCGTTCCCCGACGATTGCATCATACCCATGCACAACTCGCTCGATATGCCTCCGCCGAATTCATTCGAATTCGATTCCTTCCGCAGTGGCACCCTGCAGTCGTTTGGGTTTGGGTTTGAAATTTGAATTTTGTTCACCGGAATCACGCTCGCGATCGTCACGCGTGCGTGTACAGGTTGGAAGGTTGATCTAGGGTCCATGATATGCGTCTCACAAACAACTTGTCTGAGTCTCGCCGTCACGAATTCAAAACGTCTGACAGACAGAAACACACCTGCAGTCGCCAGGGGAAGAACGGCTCAAGCTCACGCTCAAGAGTGACTCTAGAGATATCTCTGCAGCGGCAGCGGCACAGGTGATCAAGCAACACCCGGATCTGTGATCGTCAGGGCAGAACACGAAAAACCATGATGTTACCGGCCTCGTCCTCCTCCGGCCTTCGGATCCGGAGTACTTGCAATTGGTAGGTGTGGCGTTATGTAACGTTGTATAACGTTCTGGACGCGTCAGATAAAGCCCAAAGGTAGAGCTGCCGTATATACCAAATTCACGACATCGCGTCCCTCGGCGGTCTGTGGCGTAGAGGGATTTACGTCTCCTGGAAAGACTCAAAGAGTGGGCAGGCCGATGCAGTCAGGGGGCGGTCGGTAGCACGGGTGTGACGTAGTCGCCCACGGTGCAGAAATTGAGAAAGGGATCTGTGTATTGTCAGATTCGGATTGGAAATACATATGCATATCGCGGTTACCAGAACTTAGAAGCTGTGTATGTGCGCATCCGAGCTGTTCGCTCGCTCACAGCCAAAAACCCGAGGAGAGATCGGCGCCTTGGTCCCGGGGACGCTCGAGCTCTCTGTTCTGAATCTGTTGGATAATCTGAATCGATGGCGGATGGCGTACAGGTACGGCAGATGGGGTGAACGGAGAGGTGTGGATGACAGCATATACGACATGCGTGAACGGCATGCCAGGGGAAGGAAGGGCGATGAAAGAGAGCGATGGGTGGCAGGAGAGGACGGATAAGAGGAAAGAGAGGAACAGACGCGAGCGCCGAGGCACATGAAAACGAGAGGGTCGGTCGATCGAAAATGAAGGAAAGGTTCTGCTGGTTCTGCGGTGGTGGATGCGGAGTGGCGAGTGCACAGGGGGTGTTTCTGTAAGGACGACGAAGGTAGAAAGCAGCTGTGGACGAGCAGAGACGACTGCGGAGGACTGGGGAGAGAGGGGAGAGACAGAGACCGAGATGCGAGTGGGAGACGCACCCGCCAAACAGGGCAGACACCTCAGGAACTGCGCGTGACAGCGTCACACTGTGTGCTACAGCAGGGCCCGAAAAGGCAGAAAGAGTGACGGCGTGTGACAGGGCTGATGTGCCTGTGGACTGATGGGAGACGCCGAGAGTGAGAAATGGATGGCAGCGGAGAGAAGAGCTCTTCCTCCCAGAGTCGAGCTGGTCTTCTACTCCCTCCCTCCCCTCCATCTCCCCTCGTC
>RWJN01000173.1:0-60209 GCA_004332605.1 Steccherinum ochraceum | reverse complement strand
CGCGCGAATTCTCGCGGGTATGGCATAAGCGCCAGTCCGCGGATTGTCGCGCGACAATCCGAGGAACTTCATATCGGCATAAACCGCATGAGTTGCACGATGTTTTGCGGTGTGCTTTGTACTTAGGTTCCGTCAGACCTCGCGCGAACTGTCGCGGTTCACCATAGTATTTCATATTACTAGTATATACACCTAGACGCCCACGTTTTGTATCCTTCAGACCCCACTTTTCTTATCCTAATGTATGTTTAGCCTAATGGGACTTAATTTTACCCTTATTAATGGAGATACGGTAAGAATCGATGACGACGCACGCATGTTTGAAGGCTAACTGTTGCATTATGCGTCTCCAAGTGAAGTGTAGACGGGGACAGGAAGTTCAGCGGCCATGGTGGAGAATTGGGTGTGGAGGGGAGTGGTACGGGCAGGCAGGATACGAGAGAAGACAACTGACGCGCCGGAGAAAGATAAAGACAGGAGAGTCAGCACAGAAGTGAGAAGAAAGCGGAGGAGAGACTCACCGGGGGTGGCACGACATCAGTCCAGTACTAGTACTCCTCCAGTTCATCACAACCCGTCAACGTCGTCGCGCCCGCCCCCACGGCGCACATTTGAAAACAGGAAGAACTTTTGACACCGAAGTTCTCCTCTGACATCACAGGATCCGTAGGGCGATGAAGCGACGGGAAAGGAACCTCCTTCATCAATGAGAGACCAAGTCTTCTGAACGGGGGCCCAGAAAGCGAGGAGGGAGAATGACGGCGACTGACAGAGGCGCTTTGTCGGGTCTATGGTTAGATTGGTCGAGGTAACAACCGATAGCCTCCTTGGTCATCTTCACGCTTTTGGTTGCAATCACAAAGTCAAGATTCATTGAACGAGTTATTAGAGTGATACATGTCTATGGGCCGTTCCGCTGCGGACAGAGATCCGGATTAGTGGCGAGAAGAAGAGGGAGGAGTTGCGGCACGTACCTAGCGAACACCGCTACCCTTTCGCAATCTTTCGGCCACTCCGAGAACCGTTTTTGGCCAACTCTCGTCTTCTTCGTGGATCGTAACACGTATATAACTAGGACCAAACACAGATTAGACAAGATGAATACAGAGGAGTCTGAGCTCGTACGCACCTGCTCTTGCCTCGGCGACTCTTCCATGAGGCCAATCGAAAAACCGAGTATCGCGAATTGAAACAGCGTGACGACGACGTGCTCTGAAAAAGAAACAAACCACCGGCTGTTGTAGTAGAGGCAGCGTCACAGCGTACCTGGACGACGCATTTTTCTGAACGAGGGTGACCTACGCAACATCGCAGATGAGTCATATTTGCTCGATTGCACTCAACAGACGATGTACCGAAATCCAGATCGGAACGCACAGTAGGATGCCCGTGCGGGAAGAAAATTTGGAGAGAAGAGAGAAGAGAAGAGAATGAGGTCCACGACAGGTGGAGAGCAAACTGAGTGATGTTCTGTCCCCTGAAAGAGGACGCGCTGCAAAGTGCACTGAAGAGCGATCCAGAGACGTCGCCGCATGAACTCCCGTCTGCCAGCACCCTGCCAACAGCAGAGCAACTTTGCGCAGGTTTCCAAGGACGACAGCAGGTTCATCAAATCGAACCGGAACCCATCGCACCAACGCCGTTGTCGACGAGGCCGCCAGCGCGATGAAGCTCAATTCAGTGTGTTGAAGCCAGCCGCATCCGTGAGCCCTTACGGTCCGTTGTCTGCCACCGGACGAGGACCCCCCACGTCGGTGGCCTCCCATCACCTCCGGGGAAGTGCATGACACGCAGAGCAAAGCGAAAGCGACGACGTACGGTGAACACCCATCCTTCCGCGACATATCTCAACCCTTGGAAGACCTCTCGCCGCGCTCACCGGGGGATCTCAAAGGGAAACACCGGGGCATGTGGTAGGGAGGACCAGCAGGGAGATCAATGGAATGTCGCCTTGCCAGTGACGGCAAGTTTCGCCCGATTAAGGGGATGAAGGCTCAGATGGTGACCAGCTCACGAAGAGGGACGCGTCGGGGGACGTGTCTGGTGTGTGGTGAGCGATGCAGCCTTCCGCTGTCGTGGCGTGGTGGTGGTTGAAGTTAGAGCGTCGGTCACCGTCAGCGGCGCGCGTCGTCACGTTGCGGTGACGTGATCCATCACACGCGCGTCGTTGTGACCGCCTCCGCCGCTGCCGTTCTCTCTTTCTTTCCAACCACGACAGACGGAAAGCCGCGACGCTCGCCACACACCGGACTCGTCCCCCGACGCGTCCCCCTTTGCGAGCGGGCTAAGGTCTGAGCATAATCCTTCCCTCGTCCGACTCTTGCTGGGTCTCGTCTTCACCGACGGAACGACACACCATCAACCCCCCTGCCGGCTCTCCCCACTATGACCACCCCGCCTGGCGCCGCTGCAAAGGGATGGGCCGAGTGGTCTGTGCGCCGTGTTCGGGTTGGGACATGTCCTGGAAGTCGAGCCACCCTTCTTCTCGTCTACGCGCTCCGCCTCAAGCTGCTCCGTGGTCTCTGCTTCCTCGGGAAACGCATAGGGGGCATCTAAGTCCCGCTGGACAGGGTGTCCCTTCAACGCCCCGCTGGCGAGCGAACCAGAAGCCGAGCAAACGCGGACCGGATGGCCTGGGTCGAGCTCTTGAGTACACTTCGCGGCTCGCCTCCTGCGGTTCCGTCTTCGGACTTCCGTGCTTCAGGGAGGCGAAACTCGATTCAGACTACTCTTCGTCTGTCGTGGTTCCTTTTCCCTCTTCCTTTTTTGTGGTAGTGGTTGAGCTGGAAAGATTGCATGGTCGTGGATTATCCGGTGCGTACATTCCTTAGTCACTCTATTTAGCCGGTTCTCATCACCTCCTATCGCACAGACGTCTCCTTCGCTTCTCTGATGTCAAGTTGTATATCTGGATTACAAGACTTTTTGATCAATCTCACTTGGTTGCTCATTCTGTTTCTAACTTTCTACAAGTCATTGCGTGGTGTGCGAGGAGCGTCGGGGTTTGCTTCGAATAAGATAGTGCGTAACGCGTTGCTGTCTCTTCGTTCCAATCCTCCGGCTAATGATCTGTGCTCGTAGAAATGCTCTGTATCAGTCAGTGACTTGCCTCCAACCTGTAGTTTCCGAGGGCGCACTGCCGGTTGTGACACCGCCAAGTAGCTGGGTCAATGCGGATTCATACGCGAGAAGGCCTACAAGGCCGTTGTCGAAATCCTTTCCTCAGCTCCGATGACGAGCCACCGTGTTTGGCATCCGGAGCTCTCGCAGCGCGACGATCAGTCGTTGTTGTCCTCTACCAATGCAGCTGGGTGAGATGCCAGACAATCTGCGAGCTCCCACGGTTAGAAATCTCTACTTCAAGTGTCGACACCGGTCGCTTTCCCCTGTGTTATCTATCTTGAACCATATGCGGCGTTTCGGCGAGCTGCTCTTGAGACCTGGAGTTCAATCGTCTCGTGGCTGTGAAGCTTCAGTCTTGCATGATTACTTTCCTAGTTGCGATGCTCGTCGATTCCATTGCCAATCCATCTCGTAGGACTGGAATGCATATGCAGTGAGGTGATTGACGGAGGGGAAGCAATTGGACGAGATGGTGCGTGGGACGCTTGACGAGGGCCCTGACATGTCCCATGTATATTGAAACATGGATGACTGCCGCGTTATTTGCAGTGTAACGATCACGCTGCTTTATATACCTTCGCCGAGTCCGTAGCTCCTGCCAACGAACATCCACGACAGCGGAAGGCTACGACGCTCACCACGCACAGGACGCGTCCTCCGACGTCTCCTTCCTCGCGAGCATATCGAAATACGAGCATTCCAGCTTCCGCTCGGGCCGTCTAGCAAGCTGGACGACCTCTTGCAGAACGGCGTCGTCATCTCGACGCGTCGACGACACACCAAGCAACAACTCCGTCACAACGACCGGTGGTCTGACGAGACCGTTACGGCCATCTTTGGCGGCCCATGATTTGTACGCCGGGTCCCCTCGTTGTACAGGCTGTCGTTGTGGAGTTGGGATAGTGTCAAGGAAGCTCGAGCATCCTCATCCACGCAGTTTCAAGCAGCCATCGGAAGCCCACATCCACGCGCCATCGCGCTCGGAGAGTCTGGAGTTAATGACTGGAGGCTTTCGCGACGGGGCCCTACGTCCTCGAAGTGCAGCAGCCGTGGTTCAGTTCCTCGCCACGTAATACGGGGCTGGGTTGGTGGGTTGGCGAGCATCGCGAGCTGCCGCTCCTGCGGCTGCTGCCCCCTGTTGTTCCAAGGCGCAAGCGGAACGGGATGTGGTGGATGGCTACTGCTTGGACGGATCGCTCTTCAGTGCACTTCGTAGCTCGTCTCCCGTGGTTGGAGACGAAACAAACTCGGATAACTCTCCGTCTGTCGTGCCGTTCATTTTCTCTTTTTTTTTCCTTCGTATTCCTCGCGCTGGCCAAGCTACATCCGAAATAAGGTGAGCAAAGACATCTGAATATGACGCGTTGCTGCTTTCACTTCTCTCGTCCCAGCTGACATCGCGCTCAACATCGTTGGGTGTGTACCGCTCGGACGTTAACGAGCGTGCAACAACGAGACTCCAAGTGGTTCGTCCCTGGGCGGTTCAAGCCCTCGATACCATGTGTGGTCCTGAAGTCGGATGAGCCGTATGAATGCGAGCCACCGGATGGCAGTTTTAATGGTGACAGGGATGGGGAAGCAGGTCCAACATAACGAGATCGTAGAGTGCGAAAGAAGGGTGTGGAGGTTTTATCGGAGTTGAGTAGCAATGAAAGCTTTGGTTGAGGTCGGTGGAATTTAGAGGGGTCATGTTCATGTTCACGAATTCGTTTTGGAGGAATAAAGCTGAGATTCAACGAATGCACTGTTTCTAATATTAATATTCGTGAAGTCATGGAAAGACCTACTGCAAAGAAGACTACGAGTTAGTGATGGAAGAACGGCAAAGGAACTTTAGCACGTACCTGATACCGCTATCCTCATTGTATCTTTTGACTCCTTCTCATCAATACGTTCGGACCGATTCCAGCCTTCTAGAGATACCGTGAGGATGGTGGTCCGTAGGTATACGACTAGTAGATCGGGACAATATGGTCAGACAGGCTGAACGCCTCAAAGAGTTGCTGGAAGGACATACCGTTCGTTGCGAATGAGCACATGGAGGCGTGCGCAGTGGTGGCGCCACTGCCAGCGTAGTGCGCTTCGAGCAGCGGTGCGTGTGCAGGATATTGAGAGGGCCAGATGAGAGAGGTGGAGGAGTCTACGAGGGAGCAGAGCAACCTTCCGTCAGCGCTGTCCCAGTACGCTGTAAGCGAACGAGCGTGTATGCCCGGGCCTCGGGCCGACCAGACGTTACGATGTTGGATTGCAATGCATGCAGAGCGAACTGGTGCGGTTTCAGAGCATATCATCGTCGTAGCAGTGCACATAGCACTGCAGTTTTTGACACGTACCCGGTACACGAACAAATTCCGGACTCTGAGGAGATCAGAGGTCGCCGCGCGTGGGGTATCAAAAACAGCGCAGTGCGTTTCACGACATGTCTCGAGCTACGACATGAATGGTGAACCTGAGATCTCGGATGAGAGAGAAATAGAGTTCGAAACTACGAATGCGAATATGGTGTACTACGACGCAAGGGAGGGGATCGGGTATCGCGCAAGAAGTGGATGTCGAAGGACTGTGGGGAAAGCTCAAAAACACGCACAAAAACCCGGAAGAAAAGACAGGAATATGACTATCGATATGTATTCAATCCTCATCAGCTGAGACAGAGAGCTGATTCTCAGACAAGATCGTTCAACTTCAACCTACAAAGAGACAGCGAATCAGGAAGAGTGAACACCGCATCCAAGAAAAGGGAGAGATACAAAAGTCGCCACTCACTGTCTTCTCGTCATGCGAGTCCTCGCCCCCAGCGCAGGAAACAAACTCGACCGCTTGCCCTTCCCAGGAATCTCCATTCCCGACTGCTGCTGCATCTGGCTGTGGCCATCGCTCTGCTGCTGCTGCTGGCCCATGTCGGTGCTCCCGTCCGCGTTGTGCGCCATCGCGGACTGTTGGTTCATCTGAAGGTTGCCGGAGCCAGAAGACACGGAGGACGATTGTGATTGCGACATGCTGCCGGTTCCGCCGGTAGAGGAGGAAGACTGCTGGGATGAGATCATGGCGCCGTGTCCGTCAGAAGAGGAAGACGATTGCTGGGATTGCATCATGTTGCCGTGTCCGCCGGAAGAAGAGGAGGACTGGGAGGAGGACATCGCACCACCGTGACCAGAGGACTGCTGGGAAGATTGCTGTTGAGACTCCGTGACGGCGCGTCGTGAG
Organism: Steccherinum ochraceum; assembly: GCA_004332605.1. Classification (NCBI taxonomy): domain Eukaryota; kingdom Fungi; phylum Basidiomycota; class Agaricomycetes; order Polyporales; family Steccherinaceae; genus Steccherinum; species Steccherinum ochraceum. The sequence continues at coordinate 53,879 of RWJN01000173.1, read as the reverse complement.
ATGACATCGTAGCTAGCGATGACGACGCAAAATGAGAAACGACATGAAGGACGAGAAGGACAAGACTCACATATAACGAGCAAGGAGTTCTTCCTCCTCCCGCTTACTGTTCACCACCTGCTGCTGACTCGACGCATGTGCACCGCCCGCTCCGCTACTAAAGTCGCTCTGCTGCCCGATCTCCTGGGTGCCACTGGGACCTTTGTTCTCCGTCGCACCCTGATACACCATCTGGGCACCTCCGGGTCCGCTGTACATGTAGTAGTTGGATCCGCTCATCGTAGCGCCGGATGGGCCCGTCGACGCAGAGGACGACTGGCCTTGGTCGGTAGTGCGGGAGACGATGCTGCGACTGAAGGGGAGAAAAAGTTGTATGTCAGGCCTTGCTCAATGGTACGATCATGTAGGGAGTAGGACTCACGGGATCGGTGCAGCGAAAACTGGGGCCACCAGGGCGAGAGCGAGAGTGAGGAGGGAGAGAGACATGACAATCGGTGTTCTTATTTGGGAAGAATGGGTATGTGAAGTGAAAAGAGCGAAGCCGAAAGCGATAGACGAAGACGTGAGTAAAGATTAAAGGACCGGCGCGGCTGGAATCCGAATAGAATTAGAGGGACCTGCAAACTGAAGGGGAGTATATGTCAGTACGGCAAGCTTGAACACGAAGAACGCGACGATGTTACTCACCAACCGGTGTTTGAAAAAAGACAAAAAAGGCGAAGAAGAAAGAAAAGAAGACCGAAAGAAAGTGGAGGAGCTGAAGACGGGGAATGCGGACGAGCTGGATACTTATGGGGCTGATCCTGTCTTGTTGCGCGTTCATCAGTGCGTTTCGGAGGCGATGAACATCATGAAGCCATTGCATCTTGCTGAAAGGCTGACCAGCTGCGTTGCTGTGATCCCCGCTTTACGTTGACACTTGACCTGATGGTCGATCCCGAAACTGTTGCGGTCCCGCGAGCGCAAGTTTGGCATGGCCAAGCGGAGTCAAGTCCGTGCGTGATGCTGGTCGCGTTATCGGAAGTTCGGAACCCACGGTCGGCCTGTGGCTGGCGCAAGATCAATGCTCAACGCGCGGGGAACGACTGAGATGATGTCTCAGGCGGGATGCCATGATGAGATGGCGAGAGAATGGACCTGAACTTGGCCAAGAGCAGGTCGGAGGCGATGAGCTTATAGCTTGGCGTTCAGCATACGGCCACAGAAACGCACGCGAAGGCGGACAAGAGCGAGAGACGAGCCTCGGGATGTTGGGATTTATGGGAACGACATGAAGGCGTGAGGAGAAGAGAGAAGACGGGTGGCGCTGACGCTTGCGAGCCTCGAGGACGAACGGACGACCGGCCCGAGCAATCCTCGCTCTTGCTCGAGTCCTTGAGTCCTTCGAGTCCTCCGAGTCGCTTTCCTCCTTCTCACAACCTTCTCATCAAGTTCTCTCCGTCGTCTTTTACAAACACAACCCTCGTCGCCCATCATCACTCGTCGCGAGTCAACTCTTGCTACGGAGATGCAGACTGTTGGAATTGGAGGGTCAGGTCACTCGGTGCGTCTTTCTTAGCCGGGGACTCAACCTCATTCCGTGTCGTAACACTTCATTGAACGATCATTCACAGAGATATACACAGCTCAGGTCAATATATCGAAGAGCAAAACGCCCTTCAGTGAATCAAGTTGTACACGTCTGAGATGGACGATCGTCTAAATTTCGAGCGAACGTCGAACGTTGTCGCGTTCTAGATCGACCCCTATGCCGGGAGCATATATCTGTCGTTCCTCCCCCTATACCGTCTTCGTCCTCTCGTTCACCACCCTGGTCGTGTGCGCCATTGTACATCCACCTGGGACTCGGATCGCGTCAAATTGCTGGGCAATACAATAACCCCAGGACGTCATGGCTCACAATCACGCTGGCGGAGGTGAGCCTCAAACCCAACTCTTCTACCGCATTCTCGCTGAGCTCTTGTTCCGATAACAGCTGTTGATCCGCCGTGGGTTGCAGCTCAGCAAATGCACAACCAGCTGGTGGACGTGACACGTTCGATATCGTTGGTACGTCAGATCCACGAAACGCACCATTGGTCGTCGCTGAGGCGTTGCCGCGTGTAGATTCACAACAGCACTGCTGGGTCAGGGCCGTTCGAAGTTGTACCTTTCGTGGATGGGAAGAATCCAGTCTCTGAGGTTTGTACTGTATTCTTCTTTTTCTTCACTACCTCACGGACCTTCTCATCTCAGGGTCTTCCCTTACTCGAGTCATTGAGCGTTATAGACACCCTCGACGAAGTTCAGCTCGCTCGTTATTGCGCTGGATACGGGATTGATCCGCCGCCGGAAGACTTGAACGAGAGAAGGCTGCAGGTTGCGAGGAAGATAGGGTGTAGCTTCCCAGAGGGTGGAAATCCAGTCGACGGTGAGCACTCGTCCTTCTCATCAAGCTATTGAAGTGAGCTCAATGCTCACAGCTCTGTAGGTGCATCTCAATGGCCCCAGCATCACACGGAAGATGATCGGCTCGCCGACCAAATGCGCGTGTGGTTGAGAGACTCCAACCGCATTGCAACAATCGTATGTCCACTATCTGCCCCGCGGAGAAAGCTCTCGCTGACCGCGTTCTTTGTGGCCGCGTCTCCGCCTCCCTAGGTGGCGAACGCGAAATCGGGTGCGCCTTACCAGGTGGTGACGTTCCTGGATGGTTCGAATCCGGTCAACCATGTACGTCGCCTCGCCCCAGATTCAGTGTGATCCTCGGCACTCAAACGCGTATATTTGTCAGGGACTCCCGCTCATCAGCACGCTCACAGTGCTGGAGAATCTCAACGAAGACCAACTTGCTCAGTACTGTACAGGATACGGTGTCAGTCCTGTTCCTGAAGATTCGTCACGACGCAAGCTAGAGATTGCGAGGAAGATTGGGTGTATCGAGGCCTTACATGCCGAGTGAACGAACGATCAGGTAGATGAGTATTGGTGTCGTCTTGCGTTACACCTCGTCTCTACGTTTTTGTAGCACTAGTCTTTCTTGTACTTATATTCTGTCGTTCTTGGACTAGTGCGTAGCAGGTATTGAAAAAATGTATATGTACATACCTGTAACCATCTGTTCTCTAATCGCCCGCGAAAGTCGTCCTGAGAAGTTTATGCGATCCTTCATCAACTCTACACATGCCACCATCTCCAAAAATAACAGGATGCTCTTATCTTCCTTCGCAGACCTCAGATGCCCAACCACATCTCAGCACGCCATTTCCACCGTGGACTATGCCATCAACGAACCGGCGCAGTGTGAAGAGGACCTCGACGCTATCACACGCTGTGCTGCCGAATGCCGCTCACCCGCCTTCCGCTCGTCTGCCGCCGCCGTTCTTCTTCCTCTCCCCACCACCACTGTCGGCGACGACGAGGTCTTCTTCGTCGTAGGCCGCACTCGCAACGATGATGGTCTGTGACGGCCGACCTCTCACCGACTTCGCGGACCGCTGTACGCGCGACTTCTGGAGCGCCGCCCTTCCTGCAGCCTTCGCCCTCCTCCTCGTTCGACTCGCTCTTCCATCCCCTCCAGTCCCAGGTTTCGTTCGCAAACCCATTGATGCTGTCAAAGCTCTATTCGCGGATTTTTTGACTCTTCCAGAGGCAGAAGCCCTCGATGCAAGCGAGAAGACCGAAGCATTCGACCAGGACGAGAAGGTCCCAGTACCTTTGTGGAGGAGCATACTCCTGTCGGGTCTGGCACTGGGAGAAACTTTGGCATGGTTGAGCATCGGGTCGTACGTCCTCATCACCTCCGACTCCAACTTCGACACCTGGCGAATTCTTCGCCCGTTCGTCGTCGCATTCGCCTGGTTCTATGCTGCAACTCGTCCGGTCGTACGACCCTCCGCGACCCCTCCATACGACCTCTTCATTCTCTTCTTGATTCAATTCGTCTTGGCCATCGTCACTTCTGGAGGACTCGTGTACGACAACCGAGTTCTGGACATCGCTTACCCTCCTGTGTGGATCCTTGTCGGTCATGTCGCAAACCTGGTGGCCTCGTTCTTGTTGGTCGTCCTTATTCTGAACATGCCTCTGGCCATTCCAAGCAAGCGCGTGAAGAAGGAAGATATCGTGCGTATACCGCTTGCTTGATAAACGGGCTTCTTGTTGATTCTATTATTTCAGGGTCTGACTGTGAATCCGGAAGACTATACGACGTTGTGGGGATGGATCACATTCAACTGGGTTGAACCGCTTATCGCACGCGTACGTCTCATTTCCTCTCGTATTCTATACACTCTACCAACATTTGCGACCTCGTAGGGCACGACCACTACGCTCAACGACAAGGACGTTTGGGGTCTCTCACCGCGTTTCCAATCACGACCTCTCTTCATCAAATGGTCCCAACCCTCCTCACAACGCAAAACCCTCCTTCGAAAGCTCTGGGCTGCCAACGCTCTGGATCTCATCGTCGACTTCGTCCTGACCTACATCAGCGTCATCTTCAACTACCTCGGACCATTCTTCCTCAAGAGGATCCTGGATTCGTTGGACCCGAACGTACGAAAGGGAGATGGGGGGAAAGGGTATGAGATTGCGTATGTGTACGCAGTATTGGCGTTCTTGAGTCAGCTTTGCAAGGTGCGTCGAGAGTCTGGCTTCTCTGAGATTCTCTTACTGATATACGGTTCAGGCCCAAGCGGATTTGCAACATCTTTGGTTCGGAAGACGTGCTGGAACGAGGATTAGGTCGGAACTCATGGCGTCTATTTACGACAAGGCTTTGAAGCGCAAGGATTTCTCTGGTATCGTGGATAAGGACGCTGCTACGAAGAAGGACCCGAAGGTCATCAGTGCGTCACATCTTCATCTTTCTCTTGTATTCTTACTGACTACGTTTTGTGTTAGGTGCTGCAAGTAAAGGAGATGAGCCAAAAGCTGGTGCGGATGTCGGCAAGATCGTCAACTTGATGGCTGGAGACGCGACGCGGGTGCGTTCTACACATATCTAACAAGTATGGCTTGCTCACTCACTCTTCGTAGGTATGTCAAACGGTCTCCGCCTTGTTTATGATATACAGTGGTACGTCTACTATAACATTTTACCTCTCAGCTGTACCAACGTATTTTGTAGCACCATTCGAGGTCATCATTGCAAGCATCTTCCTCTACCAGTACGTCGCCTCCCTTCCATTTCACGCGTCGTCTATCTCATGATTATAACAGACTTCTCGGCGTATCCGCATTCGCCGGTTTCGTCGTTCTCATCATCGGCTGGCCCCTCAACAACTTCATCGCTCGGCGTTCTATCCGGATCCAGAAAGGTGTCAGCGCAGCAAGGGACAAGCGCATGGGTGTACTCAACGAGCTCATTGGCGCCGTCAAGTTCATCAAGTTCTTTGCTTGGGAGGAGCGATGGATTAAAAGGGTACTCGACGCGAGGGAGACGGAGTTGCAGTGGTTCATTAGAGGTGTGTAACAGTGGCTTTTTCGGATGGGCCACGTTCTGATGATCGCTCGCCATACAGCTCGAATCAATTCTGTCTTGTTCTCTCTCATCTGGACGCTCGCTCCTATTCTGATCTCTGTATCCGCATTCTTCGTCTACGTCTTGCAAGGCCACGAACTCACCGTCGGAACGGCCTTCACTTCCATTGCTCTCTTTGGAATGATCAGGTACGTGTTCTGGTTCGCGTATTCGCATTGTCTCACCGACTCTTGTCTTCAGAGCACCTCTGAACGTCCTCCCTGCCTGGATCGTTCAAATCCTTCAAACCGGCGTCGCCCTCAACCGTATCGCCACCTACCTGGACGAAGATGAGGTCGACGGTCAAGTCTCTTCTCTCAAGCACGACAGCGAAGAACAGTCAGCTACCGCTGAAGCCGACTCCATCACGACGGGCACGTACGGCGGCATCACCTCTGGACTCGGTATCCTCGACGGAACGTTCAAGTGGAATGAAGTCGAGGAGAACAAGGCTGATTCCAAACTAGAAGCGGTCTCCAAGGCGAAGACTGCCAACAACACTTCAACTACAACCGACGATACCGACACGGTAGTTGCCAGCTCATCGGCGTCCTTCTTGGACGATGGAGAAGGTCAAGACCATCGCTTTGAGTTGAAGGATATAAGCGTGATGTTCCCGGAGGGCGAGTTGACCGTAGTGACGGGTCCGACAGCGAGTGGGAAAACAGCTTTGTTGGTGCGTCCGCGGTCTCTTCAATATATTTGAACTGCGACACTGACCCAACTATAGATGGCGCTCTTGGGCGAATTGACGCGTCTTCAAGGCACTCTCGTACTTGCCAAACGTCCACGCGTTGCAGACTCTGCCACTGGCCTCGCTCACTCCATCTCATACGCCGCACAATCGCCATGGCTTCGTCACCAATCCATCCGGGACAACATTCTGTTCGGATACCCATACGACGAGAAGCGCTACACCGACGTCGTCGAGTGCTGCGCGTTGCTCCCGGATCTGAAGATATTCGAAGATGGAGATGCGACGGAGATCGGTGCGAGGGGTGTCAGCTTGTCTGGAGGACAGAAAGCGAGGGTTGCTTTGGCCAGAGCCGTTTATGCGGTGAGTCTTGATATGTCCCAAAGGGTCTTGTTTCTCATTGACACTCTCTTTGCATAGCCTACGAAATACGTGCTGTTGGATGACCCGCTCAGTGCTGTGGTATGTATGTTCTAAGCTGAATCTACGCGTCATGCTGAAATCATCCACAGGACAGTCATACCTCTCGATTCCTGTACGAACGGCTATTCCAAGGTCCACTCATGAAAAACCGTACTGTCGTATGTCCGATTTTCCTTCTATGCGTATACTCGTCTCATCTCTCTCGTTAATATAGGTGCTTGTGACTCATCACGTGGAGTTGATGCTTCCCGGAACCCACTACCTCGTTCGCATGTTGGATGGCCGCATCGATGCCCAGGGCGTGGTTAAGGACCTCCGCGCTCGTGGTCTACTGGACGAAATCACTTCTGACGAGGTTGTTGAGGCTCACAAAGAAGACGAGGTAGTTGCTACCAACGAGCCTTCTGCGGAGCTGGACACGGAACCTCAGACTCCTGCTGAGACTGCAAGTCCCACGGCCGAACGGGAGGGCGTGAACGTACCTGCGAAGGGCAAGAAGCCAAGGAAGCTCATCGAGGATGAGCATCGGGAAGAGGGAAGTGTCAAGTGGAGGATATATAGGACATACCTCAAAGCTTCGTACGTAGATTTGCGGACTTCAGGTCTGAGAAGCACATGCTGACTCACCTTATGCAGATCGTACTGGACCTGGACGGTGCTTGTTTTCCTCATCGTATGCAATCAGTTCTTAGGAGTATCCGAGAAGTTCTGGATCAAGGTTCGTTTCGTTGCTTTCCTGTACGCGTCTGATACTCACCAACGGCTTTTCTTTTGTGCAGTTTTGGGGAGAAGCATACGGCGAGCAGAACGCTAATCAGAGCATCTACCTCGCCTCGTTTTCAAACCCTGCCCATGAAATCACTCTTGACGGTTCCACTTCGCCCTTCCATCCTCATCAACCATACTACCACTCCCTCTCCAACTCGTCGCCGGTCTTTTCCTCGTCATTCAAGTGGCCCAGAGCGCAAGACCATCCATTCTACTACATCGGTATCTATACCGCCATCACTCTCGGCGCCGGCTTCGTCAATATTGGGAGCGTCATCACTCAATACACCGGCGCGTTGCGGGCCTCTCGTGTACTTTTCGAGGGTCTGTTAAAAGCTGTGGTCAGGGCTACGATGAGATGGCACGACGTCACTCCTCAAGGTTCGTTCATTCTCCTTGTTTGAATATGAATGTGCTGACAGTTTGCGCTGCAGGTCGTATGCTCAACCGGTTCAGTAAAGACGTAGAGACCATCGACACGTCACTTGCAGGTACCCTTCAATCAGTGAACTCGTCACTGGCCGCATTTTTCGCATCGGTCGTCACTATCATGTATGTTTTTTGAACCTTGCAAATCGTCGCGCATCTCTTGACGTCTTTGCAGCATAATCTTCCCACTGTTCATTGTTCCTGCCACAATCATCGGTCTTATATACCGACACTTAGCTATCGGGTATCTCAGTACTGGACGAGACCTTCGGCGTATGGAGTCCAACAGCCGTAGCCCCATTTTCGCCAATTTCGGTGAGGTTCTAGAAGGCATTGTCACCGTACGCGCGTTCTCTGCAGAGAGACGCTTCCTCGACGACCTTCACACGAAGATTGACACCGCGACGAAGGTCAGCCTTGTTGTATGCTAGCTCCTCCAATGTTCCATCTGACTCGATACTTTACGACAGATGTGGTACAACTTCTGGATGACCAACCGATGGCTCCTCCTTCATTTCGACGCTCTCGGAGCATTCGGCGTTCTGGTTACTACTCTCTTCGCCTTATCAGGCTACGTCAATGCCGGACTTGCGGGAGTATGCATCACGTCCGCTATGTCGTTCACCACCAGTGTATACTGGGCATGCCGCTTCTGGACCGCCCTTGAGTTGGACTTGAAGTGAGTTCTCTCTTATTGACTGTATGTTTTCCGTCCTTGTACTCACCACCTTCCATAGCTCTGTAGAACGTGTCGTAGAATATCTAGACCTCCCTGAAGAACCGCCAACCATCATCGAATCCTCTCGTCCACCTGCGTACTGGCCTTCATCTACGGGATCGAACTCTGACTCTCTCATCGCCGTCGAAAATCTCGTCATCAAATACTCGCCTGAGCTTCCGTCCGTTCTCCACGGGATCTCCTTCAATCTCAAAGCCAAGGAACGCATCGGTTTGTTAGGCAGGACTGGTAGCGGAAAGTCGACGCTTGCCATGAGTATACTGCGCTTTGTGAGTGACTACGAAGTGCCATCTCTCAGAGCTTGTTGATTGACCTCCGCCGGCGACGTGTTCTAGGTGGACCCAGCCAGTGGACGCATTTTGGTAGACGGAATAGACATCTCCAAGATCGGTCTCCATGACCTCCGTTCGAGGATCGTAAGCACCAACGTCGGCTTCCATTTTCACGTCAACTGACCTTGTCCGAAAGACTTTCATTCCCCAGGATGCCGCCCTGTTCTCCGGTACTCTGAGAGAGAACTTGGATCCATTCGGTGAGTATGATATCTTGCTGCGGCCGCATTGTGCTCACATACTTCAATACAGGGGAGCACGAAGACAGCGACTGCTTGGACGTTCTCTACCGCGTACAAATGCTCACCGAGGGCCAAGTCGCGTCTCAGCGCACTTCCCGCGAGCCTTCACGTCCTGCTTCAATCCGAGGTGTTGAACGTGATGCAAGTAGCGTCGCAGGATCCGTTTCCACGTCTTCCCCTACCGCAACCGATACCGACGCCAAAACTTCGATTACTTTGGATACCCAAGTCTCGCCCGGAGGGACAAACTTCTCCCAAGGTCAACGCCAGCTAATAGCTATGGCTCGAGCTCTCCTTCGTCGAAGCTCGATCATCGTCCTCGACGAAGCCACGAGCAGTATTGACTTCGCTACGGACGCCAAAATTCAAGCAACCATTCGTGAAGAATTCGGAGATTCTCTCCTACTCACAGGTATGCTTTTGTGTCTCCACTTTCTTCACGTACGCGCTGATCAATTCCCCTCACAGTTGCTCACCGCCTCCGCACCGTCATTGATTACGATCGTCTGCTCGTACTTGACAAGGGAGAACTGGCAGAGTTCGATACTCCGTGGAACTTGTTGCAGAAAGAAGATGGTATCTTCCGCAACATGTGCTTGAAGAGCGGATCGTATGCGGAATTGGAGGCAGCAGCCAAGGCAAAGGCTGGGTTGCAGTGAACCCTCAACGTCATCATTTCTGTCCATGTCGTGTTATATACTTGTCATTTGCTCTGGGTTGGTTTATCTTGTAATACATTGCTTGGGTTGACTCACCGTCTTGCCAAGTGCACGATCACAAGACTTTCACGTCGAATTCTGAACCATGACTTGGCTTGTAGGATATGACGGCCCAAGGAACGTACCTTCTGCATTTCTCCGACATTCATCCACTGACAAGTTGGCAAAGTCAGAGCCTAGACCAAGGACCGGTCTGACAGGAACGCCTCTGAGCGCTGCGATTCATCTTCAGATTCGGATTTCATTTTCCTATCCTTCCGGCATGTGATGTCGGAACCCGGTCGAGAAACGCAGGGAAAGCATGTCGGTCAGCACGGCTTAGCTATATGGATTCGGACGATAACGACATCATTCCAAGCAAATAGCAGCCTGCGGTCTCTTGGTTTTGCTTGCCCATCGGGGCAGTACCTTCCCCAGGTTTCCCTCACCCCACATCCCCACGACGCCTGCATGTCTTCGACCGTTTCGCCTGTGGAGACGTCCTCGTCGTCGCCATCGTCGACTTCGCAGCCAAATTACCATGGCGTTCCGAGTTCCAAGTCTGCACCGTCGTTGTACTGTGAGTGTCGTATCATCTATCCGCGCAGCTGTCTTCTCACTCGTTTGGCTTTTTGCAGTGTACGCATTTCTGGGTGGGTCTATCCGTTCATGCAGTTGATACGATGCTGATCTGCCATCCTATCATTCAGCAACCCTCCTGGTTCTGCTCGTCGCGTCCATGATAATTGTCTCGCGTTACTACGTGATCCGCCGCCGTACACAACTCCGAATCGAAGAAGCCATGCGTAACGGGACATACGTCGCGCCTGTCCCGTATCACTTGAGACGAGACCTGCCGAAGCCTGTTCTGCACGACATGTTTCTTGCACCAGATGACGGTGAAGTGTGGGATAATGGAAAGGGATCCTGGTGGAAAGAGGTCACGGTACGTGTCCTGCCTTCGGCTTTTCTCCGTAACTGACAGGATCCATAGCCTATCGCAGCAAGCATAGTACCAAAAGTCGAGCCGATAACATCACCACCCACGATCCCCGCGCCGCCACGCACTTTCCTGGGATTCTCTCTGCCGCCACCTATACCCGAGCACGCAGGACTATATGCCCCACCACGGTCACCTCCCAAGCCAAGCGATGAACTCGATATGGTGTACCTGGTGAGGATGCCTACAAAGAGCCTGGGTGACGCTACCCTTCCAATGGTCGAATTCGGTGTGATGCGAGGAGCATCATTAGCTGAACCACTCTCAGCAGCGAACACGAGCGTCGCTGCGTGAGAGGGTATATTGTGTGTATCTATAATCTCCATGTAACTTTAAGTTTAACGTATACTGCAAGGATGCAGTCAGGCTTGCAGGCCTCCGAGGCAGATGTGACCGAGTTGTTGTAGGATAGAGACATAGACTCACGCGTTCATTGTACACACTAGACTTTTCCTGAATAATTCGATGTTGCTGTTGCGCAGGATACTTGCAAATAGTGCACATTGTACAAGAGGTATGGCAGATATGAGACAACGAACACGCGAAGCCCGAGATCACTCGTCGTCGCTGTTACCGAAAATCAGCTCGCCGTCGTCTAGATCGTCGTCATCGTCAAAGTCGTCTCCCCGAGTCGAAGAACGAGTCTCTGAGAGGATGTGGTGCCTACAGTAACGAAGATCAGCAGCGAGTAGTAAGATTAGCCTACTGTCAACGCACCGTTTCAGCAGCTCTTCAATACCCATCTTCGCTTCCCAGTCCACTCTCACCCAGCTGTGTACGAGATCGCCTCCACGGTAGACAAGCATTGTTGGCAGAACGTCCGTATCGACCTTATCGTCATCCCACTGATCCTCCTCGCCCCCGCTACTCCCATACTCGTCGTCGTCATCGTCTTCATCATCATCCTCGTCGGTGGGGTATCGTCCTGGCACGAGGATCTTGCGAGAAGGTGTACGGGTGAGCTTGAAGGGTTGTTTCGGTACGTGAAGTGACGAGGACGAGTATGAGGTAGCAGTAGGTTGAGCAGACGCAAATCCGATGGCACCAGCGCGGACACGCAGGAACTTTGCTGAGGGATGAAGACGGGCAATGCGAGAGAGCGAGTCGTCTAGTGTAGCACACCGATCCAGCGACTACAAGCCAAAGCATGAGCGAGCAACAAGAGATAGACTGCACCAAGACTTACAGGATCGTAGATATGTACGACCACCCATACATGCCGCTCCTCACTCTCAATGGCCTGCAAATAACCCTTCAATCCAACCTCTCTCAGATGTCCGAACCTCCCTCTCCGCGCTTGAGCATCGTCCCGAGCTTGTGCCTCTCCTCTACTCCGCAGCTCCTGAACAGTCTTGCCCTCCTCCCTCGCTTTCTCCGTTAACCGCTCCTCTTCCTCCTCCGCCCACGTCTTCCCTCCCAAACTCGCCTTCTCCATCTGCTTGTTCAACGCTCTGACCTCATCCGCACGTTTCGCCCGCTGCATCCCATTCGCCTCATCCCGATCCCTAATCACACCTTTCACACCCGTCCGCCCAGGACCCATGCCAATCGAGTCTTCCTGCTGGGACGCGATCTTCTCCTCGATCGCACGCCGCCGTTCCGCGTCCGAGTCGTACTCGTACTCGGCGTCGGCGTCGTTGGGCCATTGCACGATCCGGGTAGGTGAGGAAGGCGAGGGTGTGCGTATCGGTGATGTGGAGCGGGAGGGCGGGTTGAAGAGTTTGCCGGAGAGAACGAGGTCTTCGATGTTGCCGTCCTGTCAACATAGTTCATGTGAGTTTATGGTGTTGTCAAGTGAGCACGAAGTCTCGAATACATACCATTGTGATATACGGTATGCCGATACGAACTCAAGGGGTGGCGTGCAAGGAAACTAGAACAGAATTCAGGCAAAACGCAAGGTAAATACCAGTGTAACATACCACAAGCAAAGTTATCTGCAAATCCAGAGATTTTCTCTCAGCAATTCTGGCCGATCAGCGAGGTGTATGGCGAGGAGGAGGTGGAGAGAAGGAAGAACGAGGGACAGCATGATGGCGCAAGACGAGAGATTGGTCAATCACACAGACGCCCATGTACTCGGCTTTCCAGAACGCATGTCCTCCAAATATCCTCCTCAACAATCATTATTCTAGTCTTCAAGATATTTCAAATGCCTCAATGTAGTGTCGTGTTTTCGCTCCATGCAGTGAATACAGCTCTGAGGATGAATAATCTCATCGCACATCACACGAATAGAATGTACAGGATGCGTCACTGAAGTCCGAAAACATATGGAATGGATTACTGTAATGCGAGATCCGTACATAGCTGTGTGTAGAGAGAAAGAAGAATGAAAGAAGGAAAAATGAAAAGGAGAAGAGAAAGAAAAAAAGTCTACTGCATCTGCATGTCCAACTGCATACCCAGCCCTCTCCGAGTCTCTGACGAACAACCACATCACCTCACATGATAACACAGTCCTTGTCCTTCTTCCCGCCTGACGAAGTGTCTCCCTCGCTATTCCGATGCAGAACCGATCCTGGTCCGCCTGGTGCGTGGATGGGAGCACTTGTGGACGCTTTCAGCCGTTGACTGGCACGTTTGTCTCCTTGCTCCGATGCGCGTTTGTAGAACGTGATTGCTCTGTGGAGGATACGAGTGAGATTATGACATGATAGAACAGTAAGAAACGTGAAGATGTAAGCGAGGAACGTGAAGGCGTCGAAGGAACGAATGTGATGGAAGAAATGTCACGTAACGAAGGAAACGACGTACTCTGGCATATTCGGCGGTGTCCCTATCCCAACCTCTAGGAAGTAACCCACCGCGTACATCGCTTTGACTAAACCCGCCTCTGCCGCCTTTCTTGCCCACAGGTACGCCTCCGTGTCGGACTGAGGAAGTACGCCAGGGGATCCCACGAGATACCACGCCGTTAGGGCAAAACATGCATCCCGGTGATTTTGTTGAGCGGCAATGTTCTGTAGATAGGTTCAGAGATAAATCACGGATCTGCAGAGAGAGGAGACTCACGTAATAGTGAATGGAGAGAGCTGGGTCCTGTGGACACCCCATCTTGCCGTACTCGTAGCATTCGCCTAACCGGTATGCACTCGGAGCGTATCCCAGCTCCGCAGCTTGAGCTAGCAGCTCTGCAGCGTACTCGTAGTCCACGAACAGCACGTTGTCGATACCCCGCTCATGGAGCAACGCCAGTTCGTGGAGGGCATGAGGGAACTCGGCTGTCGCGTGCTCCGCTGACCGTTTGAGCCACTTGACACCCTCCTTCGGACTTCTCGACAGACTGAGCTCGCCGTTCAGCTCTGCGATGCCAAGCCGGTACATAGCGCCAGGATGCAATGCCGCTGCTGCCTTCTTGAAGAACTGCACGGCCTTCGCCGACTCCCGTCTACACCCCCAGCCGTTCTCACAGCATGTTCCTGCGCGGTACGCTGCGTCTGGATGACCGTGTTTCGCAGCGAGGACGAAGAGAGGGTAGGCACGGTCGAAATCCTGTTTGTTCTTCTGCGTGCCAATGCCATTCGCGTAGCAGTCGGCGAGAAAGTACTGTGAAGGCATATGGCCTCGGTCTGCATTGCGCTTGAGCAACGAAGTGGCTTCGCGAATGAGATCTTCCCGCTTCTCAATCGCTTTCTCGACCTCCATGACGTTCCCCGCGGTCTGTACAGGCATGGGCATGGTCTTGCTCGCGTCGATCATGAACATGGCGAACTCGAACTGCAGGTCGGGGTCCTGCGTCTTCTTCGCGTTCGCGCGGTACAGTTCGAGAGTCCGTTCATGGGAGAGGAGAGCGGCCTGCGCGCCTGGTCGAAGATGAGAGTGGTCGAGGATGGGACCGGGAGGAGGCGAGGGTGCGCGGATGGACTGGGAAGCGACAGAACGAGCGGGCGGGGGGAAGGCCGTCTCGCTGTAGTGGCCTTGAGAACCGGTGTAGAAGTCGTCGGCATCGCCGTCTGCGTCGAGGGCGCCGTTTGGGTCGCTCATACCCAAACCCATAGGGCCACCGCCGGCGCCATCATAGTCGTACTGCGCACCTGGTCCCTGCTGATCTGGCGGGAACGCTGGGCGAGTTTGCGAGCGGGAGGGTCGGGAGGCGTACGAGGCAGAGTATTGGGACTGTGGTCGCTGTGAAAAGGAGCCTGTGGGTTGCTGTTGCTGTGAGTCGGGATAAGACTGGGAATCTCGGGAATAGTTGCCAGATGGCCGGCGCGGCGGCTCGAAGTCGGGATTGAAGGAGGACGGCGGTCTCTCCTGCTGCTGGGCGTACATGATGGCGCGCGGCGGCGTCGGGGACGGTGCGAGCGACGACGGCGGGGGCGGGGGCGGCGAGGAGGAGGACGGGGAGGACAGAGAGGAAAGGTTGGCGGACGATGACCCAATACTCTGCTGTGATGGAGTCCGGCGTCTATCTTCTTCCGTATATAGCAGCTGCCCGCGCCTCCGTCCCGCCCACCGCCCCCTCTGCTCGTCGTTCACGTCGACGATCACCTCGTCAAACTCGACGTGCACTGCTACACACCATCTCACACCTCTCTGAACCTACTCGTGTGCTGTTCAGCTTCACGCATCATTCCGCAAGCTCTACAGGATTCGTTCTTTCAACTTTGTTGGTGTCTTCTGGGAAAGTCTCTCGAATCCCAAGAATGAAAGTTTACGCGTCGGTGCCTATCTGACTGTCCGCCCTGTCGTCGAACTTGTTTGTTCTGGCTACAGGTGACCCCGTGGTGCCTACCGGACTGTCGCTGGTACCACATTGACGAGAGGATTGGATCACTCGACGGTGATGCTCTAGCTTGGGCCCTGGCTGAGTACGATGTCGTACTAGATGTGATGCATCTTTGCCACCTTCTCTCAGAACAGCCCACGTCTTGCAAAAACGTAGGCAGGTGAGGGACTTTCAGGACTTTCCGAGTGTCTTTCAACTTTTTGCTCATGTGAAAGCATGATATCCTTCCCGCATCAAATATTTATCCGTTACATCCGTCGCTCATCGATCCATCCCTGCTCAGCATCAACTCATCTTCGACTCATCTCCACACGGACATCGACCCAGATCGACCCCGAGACTCTGCAATCAAGCACTACCGCACGGCTATCCACCCTCAAGCCAACGCCACAAAGCCCGCCCATCGCTCTCCAGGCTCTCTCCCATCTGCGCGAAAGGTCCTACATTCAAAACATATGTCTCCGAGATTTCGGCCCGACGGTTGTACCGTATCTCCTGTTGCGTTCCACGCATCAGAAAAAAACATAGATCACACAACTCTTTAGTGTGTGTGGCATACATATAAACCGTCTCGCACAGTTTTCCGTACGTGATCAACTTCTGTTCTACACCCCACGTTCACCCCCTTGCTCACGATGGCTTCAGACGCAGCTCCAACCGAGAACGGCACCGCGGCGTTCTCGTTAGGAGATTGGAGTATCGACGAGAGCAAACCTATCAAGGTCGCTGTCATCGGCGCAGGCTTCAGTGGTATCCTTGCTGGTATCAGGTATGCACGTACGGTCCCCCGACTCAGGCAGCATATTCACGCGCTCTACAGGTTCCGACAACACATTCCCAACGTCTCCGTCACAGTTTACGACAAGAATGCCGGCGTAGGCGGCACATGGTACACCAACCGATACCCGTACGCCCTCCAGTAACGTCGTAGGCGAATCACATATGAGTCTGACACACGAACTACCAGAGGTCTTGCCTGTGATATTCCCTCTCACACCGTACGTCCTTGCACAGCATCTATATTCAGACTCTGTGAATTCACAATCATCTCACAGTATCAATACACGTTTGAGCCATGGGTACGTACACACCCAGCCCACTTGACATATGACCAACGCCGAACGCCTTGTCTTAGACCGATTGGTCTGCATTCTACGCCCCAGGCCCGGAGATCCGCGCCTACCTCAACCGCGTCGTCGACAAGTACAAGATTCGCAAGCACATCAAGCTCCAGCACGAAATCCTACACGCGCACTGGGACGAGCCTACTGCAAAGTGGCATATCCGGGTGCGCCGTCCCAAGGAGGGCGGTTCGGAGGGAGAGTTTGAGGAGTTCGAGGACATTGTGGACGTGCTGTTTGCTGGTATGGGTTCGCTGAGTCGGTGGAGGTGGCCGAATATTGGCGGGTTGGACAAGTATCAAGGCAAGCTGATTCATCCGGCGCAGTGGGACGTCGCAGACGATGGCAAGTGGGAGGACGGCGTGAAGGATTGGAAGGACAAGAAGATTGCGGTGATCGGAGCGGTGCGTCGCCTCTGTGTGTAAAATGGCTTTGACGTTTGCTAACAATGTCGTCTCGTAGGGTTCTTCCGCTCTGCAACTCGTCCCTGCGCTTCAGCCGCATGTCAGTAAGCTGGTCAACTATGTTCGTGGCAAGACTTGGATCTCCGTCACGTTCGGTGGAAAGACAAGGGGCAAGCTCGCCCCAGACGGCGAGAACTGTACGTCCAGGTGTCACGACTGTCTAGTAAGGAACTGACCAATCGCGTATGCAGACGTCTTCACCGACGAAGACAGGAGAAAATTCAAAGACGTCGAGTACTACAAGGAGTTCCGCCATGGACTGGAAGAAGAAGTCAATGTAAGTTCCTTCATAAACCTCCTCGTCTACGTCTCTGACTTGGTCATCTCCCCATAGTCCGTCCATCTCACCACTATCAAAGGCTCCGCCATGCAGAACGGCGCTCGGGAGGCGTTCACGCAGATTATGAGGAAGCGCCTGGAGAAGAAGCCTTGGATCGCCGATCACAGTCAGTTTCTTCCAACCTTCTTATCAAGAATCGTAGTCCCTGACCGCCATTGCAACAGTCATCCCTGACTTCCCTGTAGCCTGTCGCCGACTTACGCCTGGTCCAGGTTACTTGGAGGCTCTGTGCGAGGACAACGTACGCTTGAATCCTGTTGTCTACGACGGAGACGGAGTAATGAACTGTTTATTTTAGGTCGAGTTTGTACCCAAAGGTATCAAGAGCCTCACGGAGAAAGGGCTCGTGACTGAAGACGGCCAAACAGAAGACTTCGACGTCATCATCTGCGCTACAGGTGAGGCATCATTCCCTACATTCGGTTCCGTGACCACGTCCTCATCATACATCCCATTGCAGGCTACGACACAACCTTCCAATATCCCTTTCCCATCATCGGTCGCAACGGCATAGCCCTCAACGACAAGTGGTCGCCGCACCCCGTCACATACCTCGCATGCTGCGTCGACGAGTTCCCGAACTACTTCTTCTCTCTCGGACCCAACGCTGCTGTCGGTGGAGGTTCGCTTACGGCGGTGATTGAGAGGCAGGTCGACTTTGCGGTGAGGGCGACGAGGAAGCTGCAGAGGGAGCGCTTGAGGAGTATCGAAGTCAAGGAGGAGGCGTTGAAAGATTTCGATGAGTATCTCGAGGTGAGGCTGGTGTCGTTTTTCTTTGAACTTTCGGGCTGATTGAATGTCTGCCTGTCCCTCTCAATAGAGCTACTTCCCTACAGTGAGCCATAGTCTGGCTTCTCCATAACCTGATGAGTTTCTGACACGGACGCTGTAGACGGTATACAGCGAACACTGCCGTTCGTGGTACAAAGCCGGCAAGGTAGATGGGCGTATCATCGGCCTGTGGCCAGGTAAACCATTACCTTTCCCGTATACTCATCCCGGCTCTGATCACTCGCATGCATCACAGGATCCTGCATGCACGCTATCCGCTCTCTCGAGCAACCACGTTGGGAAGACTTCAACTACGAACGCGATGGCAACGCTAAGAACCGCTTCCATTGGCTGGGCGACGGCTCGACGCACGTTGAGAAGCACTTCGTAGGAGAAGGCG
Source organism: Steccherinum ochraceum (assembly GCA_004332605.1). Taxonomy (NCBI): domain Eukaryota; kingdom Fungi; phylum Basidiomycota; class Agaricomycetes; order Polyporales; family Steccherinaceae; genus Steccherinum; species Steccherinum ochraceum. The sequence continues at coordinate 35,226 of RWJN01000173.1, read as the reverse complement.
CGTTCTACCTGACGGACCCGGAGATCGATGTCCCGCCGAGTGAGTTGTTTGTTTTCACCGAGCGTTGTACATCATGACTGAAATGTTCTCTGCATTGCAGTTCCGGAAGATGATTGAACGACGAAAGCGTGCTATTGTTATTGCTCTGTCTGTTGTTAAACGGTGTACAATCTAGGATGTACTCGTGCTCTATGTATGTATTCCATTTGATACCCACAATCCAAATCCCTACGAAGCTTGACTATCGAGGACGACGTACGTCTGGGTTGGCTTTCGATAAGAAGGATGTGTGTACCCTCGGATCGCGTTTCCTCTAGCTCGTTGCTGACTGCGCAGTCGCTGAAGCTTGAAGCTAAGACCGGCCGTCCTTCGGGATTCCGAAAGTAGTGCAACTGCTGTTCCAAGACTATTGGAACAGTCTTGTGGGATGGCGGCACATGTAAAATGTGCTCTGTCAGGCCATATGTTACAGTTTCAAAGCTCCTGGGACAGTCAAGCCGAGATTCTGCCACTACTGCATTGAGCAGATAATATTTAGCTCGGAGTGGACTAAGATTTTGGAACCGCCCGAGCAATAGCTGTTCCAAGAGTCTTGGAACACGCATTCCGAAAAGAGCGCTACATGCCTGCCAGTGGTTGCGACTGCACCCCGGCATGCTTTTTGAGGGAGCGACGTCCGACCTCTACCGCCTGGATGAAGAACAACGCGACTCGGGGAGACGTGGATCACAGCAGTCGGCGCAGAACAGCATAGAACAAGGATGCGATTGTGTTTGTTGATGGGGGGACGGGGATGGGGAGGGCTAATGCACAAATGAGGGCGGGCTAATACCTACATACTACGATTTAAAATAACGCGGAGAATGTGTTATATGGAAAGTCGTTATCATGGGCAAGGTGGGGTTGGAATGGGAAGGAACGAGCGAGACAATACTATCTACCTACTTAAACATAAGATGGAAGCTAAGACCGAGACCAGGAGAAGGGGGTATCAATGCGGACGGATGAGGCAATGATGATAAACAAACTCTTGGTTGGGGTTATGTCAAATGTGTGGACGGAAAAGAGACGCAAGGGATGACCGGAGAGAACATAAATGGAAGGGGAGTGGGATGGTCGTGAAGGAGTTCGTCAGCGTTCAGAGAACAAGAGCTACAAGATGGGCATTCACGTGTTCAAAAATAACGAATAGGATAAATAGAAAGATAAGACGAACCCAGGAGCGGACACCCTCCTCGCGGTGACGGCGAAGTACAAGAATCCACGCGACGATCCACTATCCATCATCGCCTGGCGACACGCTTCCTCTCCCTGCCCTCCTCCTCGACCTCCATCGCTTCAGCACCCCTATTTGTCATGTTCTGATCTTGCGTCCCAGTAGAACCGCCTACGGCTACACCTCTTGAAGATCGCGTCCTTCGCCTGGTTGAGCTGCTTGGGCCACTGGAGATCGTCTCCGTAGGCGACGTGGAGTCGATGAGCATGGCGGCATGCCGACGTTTCGATCCCGTACTGACAGGCTCGGGCAGCACTGGCATCGGACTGAGGCCTAAAGCATCGATGGTAGCGGCATTGGCGTTGGTGAAGGTGAACGGAAGCGAAGACGGGGCGAGATCCTTGTTGTTCGGCGAAAGAGCAGATAGCTTAGCGGCTTTCATATTGCGGGCCGTCAGAGCAGATCCGGATGGGATGTGTAAGGGGGAAGCAACGGACGATGTCGAGGGGGTAGGCGAGGATGGAACGAAAGGCAGATGGTTCGCATGCGGCTGAGAAAAAGATTGAGGGGTATGGGGCGTGAGAGGGGTCTACGGGGGTGAAGATGAGCAACGTCTCATGTACCATAGAAACAACAAAGAAAACTCACCGTATCTTTCGCCCTGGAAGCTGAGGACGACTTGGAATGGCCAGATGGACCAGTACTGGCCCTAGTGGAGGCGGAAGGGGCGCTCTGAGCTGGGATGCTGGATGATCTATCTTTATCCTTCCTTTCCTTCTCCTCGTCCTCATCCTCCTCATCTTCTCTGCTCTTGATCGCCTCCAATCGCGCCTCGATGTAATCCATAACACGACCGATGGTCATACCACCGGTGCCGTTCGGATCAGAGGAGGATTCGCCTGCAGAGACGCCCTGCTGTATCATGAGGAGGAGGTCCTGGCAGGCCGCAGCGTAACCGGCGTTGTAAGCACGCTTGGATGTGCGACGAGAGGAGCGATAGAGCGTCGTGAGCGACAAGGCAGCAGCTGTAAACGTTCAACGATGCAGACGATGAGCTGGTGAATATGGCTGGCGATAAAGAGGGGAGGCTCAGCATACCCTTGAAGTTGTTCATGAGGTCTTTCTCGGCGTTGGCGAGATTTGAGTTGGGCAGCGAGCTCGCAAGCATGTTGAGGTTGAGCGACTCCATTGCTTGAGACGGCGACGAGGAGGGCGTCGGGGCGGGCGGTGTCGTCGGGGACGGTGGGCGGCGATGAGAGGAATAAGACAAGAGGCAAACAGACGCCGGTGGCCGTCGGGAAAAGAAGCCGCCCTGCCAAATCGAGTCATTCAGGCGTTCTTCCATTGTCTCGTCGTCGTCGTTGGCCACAACGAGCTCGACCACAAAGCAGCTTTCCTGTCGAGCACCATACTGCTCAACAATGATCCAATTGACCTATGTTCTCGCCTTCAATTTCGTTGTTCACTTTCGTGACTTCGACCGCAGCAATGTCAATGAAGTGGGGTCAGTGCGTTCGTCCACGCCTTACTTTTGAGCATCCTTACTGACATTACTCTTTCATACATCACGCTCAGCGCTCAGCCCTAGCTACAATGATTCACGATGCACCGTGCTACTTGCAGGTGAAACTCACAGCGGGACCTGAGCGGGACTTCCCGCGTAGTCCATGCCGTATCATCTTGAGGACTTCGTCGGCAACACCCCTAAGCCACCCTCGTGAGGTCATGGCTTCAAGCTTTGACTTGGATGACAATCTCAGTCCTTGCAGTGGGCGCCGCTACAGACGCACTTTACGGAGCGACCGCCTGCCATAACTCAGGCGGGCGATCTACAGTATCGCGGATACCGAGCTCATGAAACAACGAGGCTATGAGTGGCCCCGCTTCACTGTTTGTTCTCTGTCTCTGCGACAAGCGACGCTGTCAAGCTTGCATTCCTTCTATCACCAACGGATACTCCCCTCAGGCTGTTTACTTGCTGAGCTTCTCGCTTCACGGATGGTCGTCGGGAAAATCCACGCCATTTTTATCTTCGCGTATACGGGTGCAGTGAGTTACTCAGCTTCACATTCGTGAATGAGCGTGCTCTCCCAGGCTCACCCACGGGCCACATCGAGCCCGGCGGCGGCAGGCAGGGCTCCACATCTGAACGTTCTGAACGTTGAACGACGAAGGTATGTGCTGTATACTACAAGACTGTACCGCAAATGATCTAGGGCAATCTCCGATGAAATTCACAAACGCACCCTGATGTTACAGGGTACTTGCACTTCCAATTCGTTGTCAAGACGTGGCGAGCCTTGGGCGAGTCTGGACAGTCCGCATCATCACACGGCTGAGAGAGTGCCACATCAGAGGGTGGTGGACGGCGGCGGCAGCCAGAATCCCGCAAGGGCCACAAGTCATCTATCGCACTAGTACGATTTTGCTGTCTTGCCGTTGTGTGTCCACACAAGCGACGATCTACTGATTTCTACTCAACTATAGTCAACTATGTGTACTTGTTTACCCGCTTCTTAGTCTTTTCGTATTATGAAGGACGCAAGACACTTCTCCTCGCCTGTCAGCAAAGTATACGAAGTGGTCAAGCGAGAAGTGGAAAGCGACACCGTTTTACTGCAGGTTGGACAAAATATGTTCTCCCTGTCAACCAGAGAAGCTTCTTTGTTTCCCACTGATGACTATGCGTTGATTGCATCAGCCAGCGAGACGCGTTCTCGTCTCTTGCTCGTCTCGCTCTCGTTCACCCAGCCCGCGACGTCGGCCTCTTCAGCTACAGGCGTCGTTGAAGCAGCACAACACAATACTTTGACTTCGTTGAGCTGGTGCTGCGACTGGAAACTCGAGCTCAATCAGATCTCTCTCTCGAACCTCAGCTGCCCAACATTTTGCACGCCAGTCAATGTGACGGAGGAGACATTCGGCTGTTCCGACTCGCGTGCCACACGCAGACAGAGCCGCGCTAGAGCGTCTCAGAATTCCGATCTCTTTGGCAACGGCCATCGAAGGTCCGGTAGCGAGAGCCCACTTCACCGACGGTCACTGTTTCTCAATCTAAAATACACTGCACTCAAACTGTCTGTTCTGCATAGCCTATATGCACGACTGACTGGAATAGCGATTGTGCGAATGCTTGGTTGAAGAGGGCGTTGACAAGGAATTTGTCTCAACCTAAGCGTCTTTGTTGTGCGGCGCGGCGATCACCGTCAGATCACGCGCTTCCTCATGCGGCAGGGTCATTCTGGTGTGGTTCGGATCGAACCCTCTTCTCCCATCAAGTTCACAGCAGATCTCCAGGCAAATCTTTGGGCTATATGTCCGCCCATCGCGACCATGGAGCATATAAACAACCGCGAGGAGAAAAGGGCAGGGCTCCCTCGTACGCACTTGCCGTGTCCAACCCTCCTCACAGTCGCCGTCACGCTGGACGCTATCTCGTTCACTGACTGCTCTCCGGCTGGTCCTGCGACTACCTGCCGCTCGTTCTCAAAAATTCTTAACATATCCTCGACTTAGGAGCACCGAAAACACAAGTCTATCTTGCCCAGCATGCCCGACTGGATGTCACCGGAGGAGATTGCGAAGGATGCTGGTACGTTCGAGTTACATGCATGACCACCCACTATGGCTGATGCTGCTCGTCGCACATAGGTGTCTTCTTGAAGATGCAGCACGCTCTTACCGGAGTCTACCTGTGCGCTTTTGCTGCATTGCTGTCGTGATCGGTCCATCTAATCTAATGCCCATCTTCTTTCAGCTGGGAGTTTGTCATCTCCCTCGACTTCGAATGGGCTTTCCTCACGGGCAAGAAGAGAATTAACTGGCCCATGGTACGCTGCACCCTCTATATTCTCGCAGTTGCTCATTATCTGCCCTTCTCCTACAGATCCCGTACTTCGGGGGCCGCTACGTCGCCCTGTTCACTTTGATAGGGCTGTGAGTCTACTGGTTCCTCAATATCCGGACCTTTTATGCTAACCGCTACTCTTTTCTCAAGGCTCGTCTCACTCGATGTCACAACGTGAGTTGCCCTTCCTACGCTCCAATGTACGGGCGTTTTCAATGTTCATCTCTGATGGTAATCTTGTCTCGTCGTGCAGCGAGGTGAATTGTCAGGCGCTGTATACGTTCCTTGCCGTAAGTTTTCGTTTTTACTTCTCAGTGTGATTTCCGGGAGTTGACCCTGATAATTTTAGTTCGGAGGCCAAGCTATGATTGCATTCGCTAGCATGAACCTTGCCATCCGAGCGTGAGTTCCCTCCTCTTTCTGCGTTCGTGACCCTCGTCTCAATGCTATCGTGATTTCAGGATGGCCATCTGGTCGCAATCGAAATACGTTGTGATCCCGCTATCTCTCTTGAGTGCTGGACATTGGGCCATTGTCATGCAGGGTACGCATCTTTAACATGAGACGCGGAGTTATGTAACTTATCCGTCTTCCCTCTTCCGTTTCAGGTGTCGTCGTCTCTGCGTTCTGGGACCCTGCGCAAGGTTGTGTGGCTACTGCAACCAAGGCTTCGGTTCTCACTGCGACTTTCATCTACACCATTGTCTTCGACAGCATAGTATTCTTCTTGTCCGCATGGAAGCTCGCGATGCCTAAGCACAAGCGTAGCCAACTTGTAGATCTGATGTTCAAAGACGGTCTCGGATACTTCATGCTTGCGTGAGTGTCTTCATTTTCCTTTCCCATACCTTCTCCCCCTGACTCCGTTGTTCTGTCGTGATAGATCCGTTGCGAACATTCCAGCAGCTATCTTCATCTCCTTGCAGCTCAACCCCGTCATGGACATCATGTTCAACGTCCCCGCGGCATTGATGTCTACGGTACGCGTTACTCTCCAAACCTCCGGATCATCATCTTCATTGATTGGTCTCGCACCGCAGATCCTGGCCAGTCGCGCCGTCAGACGTCTCTCGAACTTCTCCAACTCCAGTCCCGCGGTCTAGTCAGTCCTCACGCGCTCTCAATCAAATTGTTGACTGACCATGTCCTTTTACCTGCAGCATGACGACGCAGAACCACGGTATTGCCTACCGCTCCCAGGAGATCGCTTCCACCAACACAAACATCGCATTCGCCAACTCGCGTTCGCGTCAGAACGGCGTCCATGTTCAGGTGAGAGTCTGTTCTCCATTCTTTCATCCTCATTGTTGTCGCCGACGCCCTTTGTGCGGCGCTCCGCGGCTCGCATCCTTTCAACGCTGGGATCTGACGGCAATCCGTCTTCGTCGTCGCTGACATATCCCTTGCGCTATCTTTGATCCACTTTTGACGACGACAACCGTGGCTGATGTTTACTTCATTTACCCAGATGGACACGTTTACGGTTGCGGAGGATACGTCGGATTACTCGGGCAAGAAGGTTGACCCCGAGAGCGGCCTTCCAGGACACGCGTTCTAAGCCGTTATCCCGCTGAGTCGCGGATTGTCTTCGCCCGTATTTGTGCCGCCACTCGAACCCGACAACTGATCGAGGAGCTCGTCTTAACGGAACGTCTCATGGCGCGCAAGAGCTGCAGAAGGACATTTCCAGAAGCTCCGCAAACGTTTTTGTAGTCGGCTTTTGCACACGGAAGGAATCACGCTGGACGGCCTCTTTCCCCTCAGGATGGAATCTCTCTTTGGTCCTCATTTCTCTTTACTCGTCGCATCATAACACACGTAGACTTGTCCCTCGCACACCGTTGATATTCGTTGTCATTGTCGCATATAGCTTTGCTGAAATTCATACTCCGCATTTCGCTCGTTACATTCATGCGATACGGGGTACAGTGGGGATGAGAAAAGCTTAGCCTGGGCCGACCTTGGCACAAAGTGACGTGAAGTCAAGTCAATGATTCTACAAGGGCGTCCGGAAGAAGCAAGGCCTCACGGGAATGGACAGCGTGATGTTATTAGCGTAAATCCGAGGCCCGACTGAGCCCAGCTGAGCCCTGCCATTCAGAAAAGTCCTTTCGAGGGAGCAGCTGCACAGTTGACGAAGTCGAGGGCGCAGCAACGAGAAAAGCTGCCGAAGACTGCTCATGAGAAAAAACAAGACAAAATCTCATCGTCCATGAGTCGGCCCAGGTTCGAACTGAGGACCTTCTGTGTGTTAGACAGATGCGATAACCAACTACGCCACCGACCCGTTGATTGACTTTTAATTGACGTTTATGATAGGTAAGTCATTACCACGGACAACGATACCGCAAGAACGGTTGATTCCATCGACGACAGGATGAGAAAAACAGAATACAATTGAAACCCGACATAGTATGCATACTCATCCTAGCTACCAGACAATCGGAAACGTATCAGAGACGACATCGCTGAAAGGCAGATCTACACTTTTTGAGCGCGAAACAGGAAAGACTACACTCGGATCAGTTATCTACAAGCATTGGGAGTAGAAGTCGTTGAGCTTCTGGCAAGAAGTGCCAGAGGCGCAAACAGTAGGGCCGGCGTAGCCGGTACCACCGCTGTAGAAAAGATGGTGTTTAGCTATGAGAAAGCAAGACATCAAGAGCGAAAACTCACCATTGGCCGTAGTGGGTCTGAGTAGCAGAGGGAGGGTTGGGGTTCGTGGTGGTGGGAGGACCAGTGGGAGGGGTCGTCGGGTTGGTCGGGGGAGTCGTAGAACCGGAGCTCTTGAAGGTGGAGCCAATGGGGCCGAACTTGATGTTGGAGAACGTGACGGCGGCGCTGCCAGACTGGGACTCGACGTCGGCGGGAGCACCAGAGGTGGTGGCGCAGTTGCCACGGTGGACACCGGGGTTGGTCGCGGGCGAGGTGGTGGGGTAGTCCGAGTCGAGCCAGAGCATGTTAGCGGCGTAGTCGTCCCAGATGGAAAGGACGAGGACGACACCCTTGGCGAAGGAGGCTCCCATCTGCTTCAAGCCACCCTGGTTGGCGAACAAGTTGGTATCGTCGAACGCGGCCTTTTGTTGGCTGCAGAACTCGTCGGTGATGGAGTCGAAGGAAGAGTCGATGCCGGGGATGTTGACCTTGGAGTTCTGGATGACCTTGTTGTTCTGAACGTAAAGACGGCGGATCTCGGAGAGGGTGCCGGTGGTGGTGTTGTCGCTGGTCAAGAACTGAGTGACGACGGTGAAGGGCTTGGTGGTGTCGACGGTGAGGCCGGCGCCGTAGAAGGATTCATCACCCATACGGAACGAGTTGAAATCGCAACCAGCGGGGTCGCAAAGACCGGCGGTACCGCCGTTGCATGCGTCACCCGTGCAGGCTTGGAGACCGTCGCCGGCACAGGGGTGAGGAGTGAACGCGGCAGCCATCGAGTTGGCCTCCCAGATGTCCATCTCGTTACAGCAGGCTCCGGTAGCTCCCTTGCCAGAGTTAGCGGAGTTGGAGTCGCCATCCCAGCCCTCGACGTTAGCCTATTTAGATGATAATGTCAGTGAAAAGGTCGATGAGGATATCGTAAGAAGATTCACCTTGCCGTCAATGAACTTGAGATCACGAGGGCATTGCGAGTCGCAGTAGCCAGTACCGAACTTGGCGCCAGCCTTGTTGTTAGGCTGAGTGGACATACCACCGTCGGCAGCCATCTCCGAGAAGTAGAGGGCGCCGTTGAGACCGCAAGGAAGCTTGGAGACGTCGACGTCGAAGGTGAATTCCTGGTTGAGCAACTTGAACATCTCGTACTCTGTGTCAGAGGCCATGAGGTAGACACGAGAGCCGACGTTCGACGCGGTGACGAAGTCGAGCTTGAGCGAGGAGCCAGTGGCGGTGATACCGTAGGTGCCGGTGTAGTCGGCGCCGTCGAGGGCACACGCCGTCGCGCAAGACTCGTCGGAGTCGCAGATGGACGTGTCCCAGGTGTTGCCAGTGTAGCAGTTGGTGTAACCACTGAGAAAAAAGGGCGCCATCAGCCAGAAGCTCGACGAAGTCAAGAGGAAACTCACGTAGTGGTGTGGAGCCAACGCCAGTTGGAGTCGAGGACAATCTTACCGGCGACGTTAGAGCAGGTCCCGGAGGCCGTGCACGTCTGCCAGGTGAGAGGAGGGTGAACCTCTGGGGTCTGAGTACCAGCCTGCTGGGCATAGGCCACAGCGAGGGAGGTGAGAGCGACGAGAGCGGTGCGGTGCATGACGGTGACTGTAATAATTATCAGAAAAAGCAGAAGCTTCAGAGTTTGCACCAAGACTAACCGAGATGGGAGACCTGGTTGGTTGTGCAGTGGTAGAACTGTACTGAACGACGATCACTATCGTCCTCTCTTTATACTGGACATGTAACCCGACGCTTGGGTAGACGAACGACAGCGACGCGTTTCCTCTGTATAGCAATGCGCCGACGGACCGATGGTTGCTTCGCTTCCCTTTGGTCATTATCCAACGTATATCCACGAATTACCCGAATCCGGAGCATAGTCGCACCCCATGCGCTAGAGTTTGGAGAGACGGGCGGAGTGGAAGAAATGATCTAGCAACGACAGCAGTGAGCTTGACAGCGGAGCAGACGACGATGAGTTGGCGAAGGCTGAGAAGGCCGATGAAAGTCCGGGCCGACGCGTAGAGGGAAGGTCGGAAGTCGATGCTTGTGACCTGGAAGATATCGTTGTACCCCGCGTGGCCAGCCCTTGGGCGGCCACAGACAGAGGACGTAGAGAACATACAGAGTAAGGAAAACCACCAGAGCTGAGTAGCGACGAATGTTAGGCACAGGCGGATTTTCTCTCGTGAAGAGGGTAGGGCCAAGTCTCAGAATATGAGTAGGCAGCTAGCTAGAGAATGGCATGAGCTTAGACCACATATATAATATGACTGGCTACGCGCACTGCTCGAAGTTGCATCACCATTCAACAGTCATTCAACTACATCCTGCGCCACTTATCCAGAAAGCTTGGCTTGAGCTTGGCATTCTGGATCTACGCGAAGATGTTTCCGAGTTCCCGTCTTCTATCCGTCCCCGTGACAATTTGACTGGTAAATGATGTTGACAGTGAGCTTATAACACCTACGACGAGGCAGTATCAGCAAAAGATAAGGACATTCGACGCATTTACACGGACTGCAAGCTTGATCATCGGGACGACCTCGGCGAGGAAAGGGAGGACGACAAGGATCATTCTTGGCTGAGGCAGGTACGGTATCGACAGCTTCCTCTTGGAACGGCGAGCAAGTAGGTAGCGGAAGTCAAGTCAGGACGACACCGACTCGGATGATTCGAGTGGATGGCGAGAGTCGCAGAGCACTCCGTTCCACCGGCAGAACTTCCGGATCAGGAAGAGAGCGTGACCGTGGGAATGACATACTCAATCTAGCTCGCGCCTGCATCGGTTCTCTCTCTGAGTCTCTCTTTCCAAGTTTTTGCAGAACCTCGCCTCAGTGACCTCGCCTCATTTGACTCTCCGCAGACCGTGCTGGAATATCGAAAATCTCAAAGGTGTTTGTCACATTATGGTAGTGCTTGACTCAGAACGTCGCAGCCATAGGTGAGTAATTGCAACCGCACCAAGAAGCTCGCTTTCTTATCCCCGAACCGTTTCTCTGCGACCCATTCTGGTGTTCCTACTCGAATTATTGGACGTTCCAGTTCAGTGTAAAATACGGGCACTGTTCAAATCGATGAACCTTGCCCGACATAGCTTTTCAGTGTGGCGATGACCTCGCTCTTCTGATCGCGGATACAAGCTCCAGGTCCCATATACAGAAGAAGAAGCCGCAGCCAACCAATCATCGGTCCATGGCCTCCTTCCAGGCGCTTTCGCTGTACAGGACTCTTGGGCTGGACATGCCAGAGATTGCGCTCTTACGGTCTCTTTGCTACTCTTTGTGAAATCTCGCTTTCCCCTCGTCACTATGGGCAAGCCTACACAAGTTGCCTGGAAGGTATATGAACGCGAGCTTCAACGCAAAGGACACGGGATCCCACTTTGGTTTCCCGAGCCACAACGCAACGGGGAAATCGCGCTCTTCGACGTGGGTATCTTGCAAGAGGGACGTTTTATACCGATCTTCAACGCTCACAAGGGCGAGAGCTATGGGAAGTGGCTACTGCCTGAAGGCTGTGATAACCTCACAATCTTCGAGGAGATGCTCACGCCACCTACAAGGCTCTTGAGTGCGGGACAAACGGTGCAGAGTGAGGGTGTCACTACTCGCAGTCTCGATGTACAGGCCAACACGTAAGTACGCATCTGTTTGCTCTTCATAGGACTGGGCTTAGATGAAATGCTCTCAGAGGTCAGCTCGGCGAAATCAAGTTGGAGTTCAGCGCCACCAGAAACAGCGGTGCGCTCTTGGTCGCTCGTGACGACGCCTATCAGGAGCTCTTCATTCAGCACAAGAAGCTAGCGACCTACCTCGGCGTACACATGGAACGCTGGGCCGCTCAGATCAACCAGCAAACCGAGTCCACCAATCCCGAAGACCTTATCTTCGTCCGCGGATTTACCAAGACCACCTCATGGGGCGTCACCGCCTTCACACTCTCTCGTTCACATCAAGCAGCGACGATTTCGGCGGGGTATGGTGGAGTGACGGCGGGAGTGAAGGTGTTGCATGACGAGAGCAGCTCACCATCGGTGGATCAGCGATGGGGTCCGGAGGATGAAGCGCATGAGCGAGCGGATCAGTGTCTATTTATCAACTGGTATCGATATAGACGAAGAACGTTCCTTGGGCTCAAGCTGGAGGCGGGTGCGGGTCCCCATGTACTTCCGGATAATGGGGAGGATGAAGATGATTCGGCTGCTGTCATGGAAGTGGACGACGTGTGTCCCTCGTCGGTGAGTCTTTCCGCTGTCAATTTGGCAGTCATGTCTGACGTCTACCTTTGTCTACAGGACCTGAATCCTGTGGACCATATGATGAACTATATCTTCGAAGTCAGTACTGTTTTTGACCTCGTCGCACAATGAACCGACGTGTCACGATGTTCAGAACTCCGAGGCGGAAGCTGCAGTCGTCTGCGATGGCGATCTGTCTGAGTTGACGCACGTACGTCTCGCCAATTGTTCATCGTCTTTCCTGAGTCTCAGATTCTCTTTCTCAGGGTGAAGACTGGCCGAAAGACCTGGCAGCGTTCCTCGCCGAAACTAAGCCAGAAATTGAGGTCGTGAACGGAGGTAAGGGGGCCGTCGCTTGTGAGGATGAACCAAGTCATTGATGCTCTCTGTTCAGTCGGTATCATCTCACAAGCGCAGGCGGTCTATCGCGCTATCAACAACAAAGCGGTGGAAGACGTGATCGCGCACGATCTGGATGACGATCTGGATGACGATCTGGACGACATCGACAGCAAGAAGTCCCTTCAGGAGAACGACGTAGATCGGGAGAAAATGAATGTGCTCGAGAGGACGATACCCACACCATGTCAACGCGCCACCGCCAAGCTTCTCATCAGCGAAACAGCTCTCGAATGGCCGCATCCACTCCTTCTAGACTCAGATGACACTGCTGAGAGCGCGGCTATCGTCTGCCTCCACGTCTCCCACAACGGTGAACTCGTTGGTGTCGGGTACGAAGACGGGCAAGTGCGTGTCTGGCACTCGCACAGATGGGAGCTCGTGGCTCGGATCCAGAACGGCCATGAGGAATCTGTCACCGTGCTCAAGTTCTCTCCTGATGGCCGACGCCTCGCCTCAGCAGGTCGTCGTGGCTTCGTATGGAACGTAGAGCGTGCACGGCGTGGGCATCACCCTCGCGTCTGCCAGCTCGCCGGTCTGGGCGAACACGCAGGAGACTTGATTTGGGATCTGGACTGGTCACAAAACAACCAGACGATTGCCACGGGCTCTTCCGATTTCAAAGTACGCATGTTCAACGCCACAGATGGTTCTGTCATCCGCGTCCTCGACGACCCACGGTCCCTCGTCTCTCAAGTAATGTTCACCAACAACGGATTGCATCTGGTGTGTACGACCGACAACTCAGGTTGTATCTGGAACGCATTCTCCGGCGAGCTCCTTGGGATGATTGACGGCCACACCGCCAATATCTCTTGCATGAGCCTCTCCCCGGACTCCAAACTCATCGTCACCGGATCCGAAGACAAGACCCATCGTATCTGGGACGTTGAGAACGCGAAAGAACTGGTCACCATGCACGAGCACAAGGACCTGATCTGTAGCGTCGGGTTCTCTGCCGATGGACAGAACGTCATGGCGAGCTCGTTCGACCAAACGGTCTCGATCTGTGATGCCCACACTGGCTCACGCAAGCAGCGTCTCCAGACGGACTCCGTCATCACCACAGGCGCTTTCTCTGCCAGTGGACAGCTCATTGCCACCGGGTCGGCGGAGGGTTCCGTGAAGCTGTGGAATGCGAGGAAAGGGGAGCTGCTTGCGGACATATTGGGGCACGAGGACCATATCAGGCTGCTGCAGTTTTCACTCACAGGAGATATATTGGTGACATCGTCAGATGATGGCACCGTACGAGTATGGAATGTCAAGGACGTTCTAAGGGTGTGTTGATAATTCACTACTGTACCAGTCAAGTTTCTGTCCACGAGCCAAGCTGCATTCAGTGGGGAGACTTCACCGAAGGGAAAGGCAGGCCAGGGCGTCACATGATCTACCAAACGTGGCAGCTCGGGCATCGGCCTGCTGTCTGAACTGGAACTTGTGTCTTCACTTTCGACAGATGCATAGCCTGCAATCCAACTGCCGCTAGGCTAGATGCCTGCTGGGGGCTGCTCGGGGCTACTGCTCATTGAGATCCTTCGACACACTCTCACGTCGTCACCCTCACCTCTTCTTATCGATTTGAAACCCTAATACAACGTGTCGCTCCGCGCGCTCAACACAGGTCACGGTGCTCCTACTACTACGCTTTCTTGGATATCTCCAGCCTAGAGACTGTGGGTTCAGTCAAACGATTCGCTCTGAAAACACCAGGTATTCATGAAATTCGTCCTCTTCAGACAACTATCTGACTTAATATTGGCTGATTGTTGTAGGTCGCATTAAAGATCGCGTCTTCTTCCACACCCACCCGGTACATACAATCGACCTTCAGCCTCCTCTGTGGTACCCAGATCATTTTCAAGCATCGTCTCCATCGACCAGGCAGATGACCCAGCTCGGCCAAACATCCACTCCTCCGATCACTCTGCCTATCGAGCTTTGGGAGCGTATATTTGACATCATTCTTTTCTCTGAATTCGCTCCCGATAGCTTCGACGCCGGCCTTGCTCGTCGTGATTCTGATGGAAAGCCTTACAGTAGCTGCAGATACACCCTTGCCGCCTGTGGTTTGACATGCCGAGCTTGGGTTCCCCGCGTTCGCCATTGTCTGCGCACGTGTAGGCCAGCATCTCACACTGTCCTTCACACCGAAACCCATCTCGCGAACCTAGTTGATGACCTTCACATCTCTCCTCGTCTTGGTTCCGCCATCGGGACCCTCACAATTGCGCCGGAGCGCGATAGCGACCAGTCTTGGGTTGCCCGGGTGCCGAGACTCATTGGGCCGTATTTGTCTCACGACAACGAGACTTACAACTTGCGTCGGCTCTGGCTCATCGACGTCGATCTTTCCGTCCTCAATACACCGCGCACCGCCTTCCACAAGTCGCTGTTGCTGCTTCGCCCACTCTATTTGCGGTTTCGGAGAGTGACATTGAAGCATCATTCACAACTCACCCGTCTCATCTCCGTCCTCAATCCGATGACTGTAAATGGCGACTACCTGGGAGTTCAAGAGCCCTCGAAAGGAACCATGACACCTGTTCTTGAGCAGAGAGACAGGTTTATTCGGCCCGTACTGCGGGGGTCCCATGTCGCACACGTCATGATGGCATTTGCTTGGGACGACGCCCCTCATTTACACGAATGGTGTTTTCAAACTCCAGAGCTTCGTGGACTTTGTTTAAAGACAGCGTTCCCTTGGCATAATATCACCGAGCCGCATCCCCTGCGTGATGGATTTGCTTCTGCCACCGCGCTCCGCAACATCTCTCAGATCTTCCTTGTGCATCTTGGGACCACTGCACTGGACATAGATATTGGGGGTCTTTTCGAAATAAAGCGCAAGAGTCTAGGTAAGCTTGCAAGAATTTTGTAACCGATTCCAGTCTAATCTAGTTTCTTTTCGTGTTGTGCAGTAGCACCTCGGGGCTCGAACCCGGAAGTCAGCCTTACGGTTGCATTGCAATACATCGGACTCTGCCAGATCGGTCTGTGTGCTGTCGCAGACATGGTCGGCGCCGTGATTCCATCTCAACGCTGCTTTCTATTCCTCGACATCACGATCCCCAGTGCAAAACACCACACCACTTTTGCTGAACTGTGGCCAGGCAACCCTGCAACCGATTGGGGTCGTATTGACGAAGTCCTCTCGTCCCCCAACGCATCCAATGTGCTTGTGTTTACCATCAAATTTAAATTTTCTGACTGGGGTCGCTTACCGGGATCACGACGAGACAAGCTCGAGAAGGATATCAAGCGCGTCGTTACAGCACTCATGCCACGACATCGTGAACGAGTTGCAGTGGAGGTCGAATGTGACGTCCCTGGGGCGTGGTCCTCGCGAGATTCTCTCGTGGAAGCCTACGAAGAGGAAAGAAGAAAAAAGGAAGATAAGAACTCGAGTGAGACTTGAATTCAGATTCGGACCAAGAGAGGAAGAAGAGTAGATGAATACTCGATAGTCGGCAATTTAGACAGAAAATACATAGACATGATGATCCTCGTCACTCACCAGTTCCGACAGTTTGATGGGCCATGATGTTCATTGGCTCCAGTGGTAGAAAGAAGATGGCGGTTGAGGAGGACAGATGGCAAAGGAGAGGCGCGTGAACTCGTACTTCCCCACCTCACAGGGGTACGTTGATTTAGAAAACGAGAAGAGGTATAGTCTAGGAACTAGTCCATCCCGAGGAGAACGATTGGAACTTACCTGGCTGCAAACGGTAAACCGAAAGCTACGACGCATCCAGCTTGGCAGTGTCCACCACAGAGAAGGCGAACGCGATGTCGTCACGACACGTGTGCTCATGACACTGGTCGTTGTCGCGTGAAGCAAGTAAAAGAACGAAAGAGTGAGCTCCGGATTGAAGAATCACAGCACAACACTTGCATGACGCTATACCTGGTCTACCGTCGGTCCTTTCACGATGTCTAAGTGCAAATACACTTGAAAAAACATCACATTGTGTAGCGAATACAGCACTGCAAGCCTTTCAGCCAGTTACTCTCAATGAATGGCATGGCATATCCGAGACTCAGTCTCTCAGAGGCCTCATCCCTGAGAACCATTTGGCCTCGGGATCGTGTTCGAGCGAGTGAGACCCTTGATCTGCGATGCCCGAGTAGGAGGTCGCGGGGCTGCCTGGACAGGTGGCGCAGGAGGAGACGGAGGAGGAGGATATGGCGGAACAGCAGATACTGGCCTTGGGGCCGCGTCTCCACGAGCCAGGCCTTTGATCTGCGATGCTTGGACAGGGGGCTGTTGGCCATGGTTCCTGTAAGGCGTGTGGCCAAGTCAGTCTCGATCAAAAAAGCATCATAAGTTCGAGACGCACATCCGCGCATGGAGGGTGACGAAGGTATCCCGAACGTGGATGGGAGAGGGGAGGTCGCGGCGCGCATAAACACTTGTGACGGTGGCGTCGAGTGGGGCCGCAAGAGCAGCTGTGCATGCGAATGCTACAAACGTGGCGGACGCGGCGGCGAAATGCATGATTGGACGTTTAGGAAGATCCTTTGTTGGCGGTTCAAGTTGTGGCGATCGAAAAGGTATAGGCTACAGACGAGTATGCAATGTGAGTACCAGTGTCGCCCTGCTGAGCCAGCGAGGAGGAGCAACTGACCGTCCAGCACCTGCGAGAGCTCAGCTGAGCTTATGGCATTTTTTCCTTGCTTTATATACTCGGGCTCGCATAAGTCTGAGGCCTGAGTACCGACTCCTGAGTACCAAAAATCGTCAAGAAAATTGCTGTCGCCCGTTATACCCGACAATGGTCAAAGATTTCGACAAAGAGCATCTTCGTCCAGCACTGGTCGAGCTCGGGTATCTGCCGCCTAGACTCAGACTGCGCAAATTCCTGGTAAATGTGGAGCAAGCATGGGCGAGCCCGCAACAATGTGACGACAGAGAGGTGTCCGTGCAATTTTGTAGGACTTGGTTCTGTAAGAGCACCAGGGCGGGGAAAATTGGGAGCATGGTCGATCGGCCGTGCAGCGAGATCAGCGCGTCGAAGCTTGACTTTGAAGATCGCGCAAAACGTTCCGTATTTCGCCACTGGCATGGCCTATATCCTAACTCCTATCACTTTCCACTGAGTCAGTTGTCATAGCGACTGACGATAGACTGAGGAGCAGGTATATACCCTGGATAAAGCGACGTCCTACAACGTCCCTCTCGGACCGCCTGACAGGTAAGTTGAGATGAGGCCTAGGACCCAGACTAGGTCGACGTGTCAGAGCTCGACCCGCTCACGCACGAGCTGCACACTCACCGGTCACCTGCAGCCAGGTGACCGCGAGAGGCCGATGACGTCATCGCTGCCAGACGCCCGAAACCCTAACCTCGGTCCTCTGCCGCTGTCGTCCAGCTTTCCAGTCGACCGCCACCTTCCTGTTCAACATACCTTCATTCTCCAGCTCAGTCTGGGCACTGCCGCGCATTCAATTCTCGAGTCTTCCTATGCACATACCGCGAACTTGGACCTTAGATCATCTTCTCGTTCACAGTCTTGACTGATTTCCAACCACAAGGACTTCCTCGCCAGGCCTTCCTTATAACCAAGCGCGCTCCTCATTGAACGTGCGTGATGCAGGAAGTGGCTTGAGTCTTTGACTGTCCTTTTATGGTCGTGGCGAGCAGAATGACATGCGCAATAACAGCCGGTAATTTTATCCCCGCGCGCAAGAAGGTCTTACGGTGTCAAAACCGGTGAGTGTGTACGGTGCATTTCTCCGAATCTCATCATCTCATCCGCGCTGCTACTTCGCTCCACGTCTACAGCTCGGGCTCGGTCAATATGCGACTACATGTGCGCTCCGAGCAGCGGTGAATGGCTGCAGTCAACTGTGTCTACTCACGAATGGACCATCCACGGCATCTATCTATCACGCAGCACCGCACAGCTCTTCTACTCGGGAGGGTTCACTTTGCAGTGCATCACGTCCAAGGATGAGTCTTTTCTTGGACGAGGGCTGGAGCAGACTCGAAAGGGTTGAACAGTCAATCTCACAACCACACACATATGCTTGGGCACTAGAGTCTGCGACCTCCAGGAGGCCTCCCAACCTTCCAGCCAGGCCTTTGCCGGTAAGCCCCATCCGAAAATTGCTCGCCGAATCCATCAGCTCATGGATTGAGACGTCCAGCATACTTGTAGTTGCTCGCCTTGGAGAAATCGCCGCCACACTGAGCCAGGTTGCCAAGTTCCCAGTAGCTCCCCTCGAACATCACTCTCAATATACGCGGGATCTTACACATGTCCTTGCCAAACCTACGTGAGTCTTGATCAAATGCTCATAAGATCCATGCTTACCTTCCCTTTCCCTGACATTCAGGTATCACCAGCGACACGCGCAACCTCGAGGTCACGCTAGAGTACGATGGACTCCGTCAGATCGGTCTGTGCGCCGTCGCAGACATGATCGCACTCCGACTCTCCTCCTCGACCCGACCTCAAGCTCTGACCCTCCGCTGCGTCCTCCAAGCAGCCGGAACGCGCTCCCGCCGCTTCGTCGACCTGTGGTCCGGCGACTCGGACTCAATCGCCGCCGACTGGGCCCGCATCGAAGAGCTCCTGATGGACTCGACGAACGTCGGGCGGTTCATGCTGGGATTCACGTTTTCCGACTGGGCCGATCTACCGCCTTCTCGCAGGACGGAAGTGCGGAGAGACATCGCGCGTGTTCTCAACGCGTTCATGCCGCGACTGCACCGGATGGTCGCGGTGCATGAGTATCCGCTGGACGCGAGCGTTGTGTTTTGGTGGCAGCGCCTAAGAGAGCGGACGGGTGGTCGGTGAATATGGTGAAAGAGAAAGGCTAGCGAGGGGCGGAATGAAGCAGACTGAGAGAGTGATTCTTTCGACGTCGCTTGTACAGCGGTACATGGAGTCAATGAGAGCGCAACCTCCACAAATCAGTCGCTGTTGCTGATACATCGCACTCGGGGCGAAAGTGGTCTAAACATAATAGTCTGTCTATTTCGAAGAAGCGTGCATCTAGATACATGTATTCTACGTTCCATCTATTCTAAAATATGCTACAATCACGGGGCACATCTAGAGTCTAGACTAGAGAATTAACATTACCAGTAAGTAGCACGGAAGAAAGGGAGAGATGTCAACGACCAAACGTTCAAAGCAGTCCACTGAGTCCAGCCTTTGCTTTGGCTGTCGCCTCCAGCTCTGTATACCATCCGCTCTGCAAGCACATGTTGCGGAAGATACCGTTTTCTTTTCGTATGAGATTCCAAGGAGTATCAAATTCGACCAAGTCGCCTTGGTCCAGTACGAGCAGACGGTCGTAGTCGACGATACTCCGGAGGCGATGAGCAACTGCGAGGAGGACCGGTCATTACGTGTACAAGTGATGTCAAAAGACCAGAGCATACCTGTGAGCAAGAGAGAATCCCCAAACTCCTCGCGAATGGTAGCCTGAATTTTGGCGTCCGTGGAGAAATCAATACTGCTCGTGGCTTCGTCCAAGATGATGATCGGGCTTCGACGAAGGAGGGCCCGGGCCATAGCGATCAACTGGCGTTGCCCTTGCGAGAAATTCGTTCCTCCGGGCGAGACTTGAGTATCCAGCGTGATCGTCGTCCTGGGTTCTGTATCCGTTGGGGTTGGTGAGGGGGTAAAGACTGATCCTGCGAAGCTGCTTGCGTCGCGCTCGACGCCTAGGATCGATCCGGCTCGCGAGGGTGCACGGGAGGTGCGCTGCGACGCAAGTCGGCTTTCGGAGAGCAATTGAACACGGTACAGAACGTCCAAGCACTCGCTGTCTTCGTGCTCGCCTATATCAAAGTAAGTGAATACTAATGGCCTTCATTCGAGACCATGCATACCGAATAGATCCAAGTTCTCTCTTAGAGTGCCCGAGAACAGTGCGGGGTCCTGAGGAATGAATGTCTTCGAGAGGAAGTGAGCACTCTGTGAGAATGAGAAAGGTGGTAGACACTGACGATCCGGGAACGGAGGTCGTGGAGACCAATCTTCGAGATGTCAATCCCGTCTACCACGATCCTCCCGCCAACAGGGTCCACCTTCAACACTCTGGTCAGACAAGGTATCTTAAGGTGCGAAAGCAGTACACGTAGACTTACAAAACGCAGAAGACTCATAGTCAGCGTCGACTTCCCGCTCCCAGTCCTCCCAACTAAGCCAACCCGCTCTCTGGCCTTGAGCTTGAACGAGATTCCGCGAAGGATGGACGGCAGCTCGGGGGAGTACTTGATATTGAGGTCTTCGACGGAGATGAGGGAGTCGGAATTCGGGCCTGTAGATGACGGCCAGTACGCAGGAGGGCGCGAAGATTCAATGATGGTTGGCGGCGCTTGGGGGAGGTCGAGGTACTCTACGACACGCTCTACGGAGCTATCAACGCAGTGGATATCAGCCGAACTCGAGTAATTAGGCACGTATAATTAAGCTTACTTCAAATCTAGCTCGAGATTGGTCCAGAAGCGGCAAGCCCAGTACATATGCGTGGTGAACGACATGGCAGATGAGATGCACACGCCAGCAAGGCCAGCGTCGACGTAACCTGTCAAAGCAAAAAGGGTGGTAATGAGGACTCCGAACGCCCCAAGAGCGTCGAAATGAATGAGAAGCCAGCGGTTACACATCCAGAAGTTGTACCACATCTACCACAAGAGCACCACATTAGTCAACGCTAAAGTGCGACTCGGATACAAATGCGACTGACCTTAGTTGTAGTGTCTATCTTCATGTGAAGGTCGTCTAAGAAGCGTCTCTCGGCGGAGAATGCGCGCACGGTGACAATACCGTCCAGCAATTCACTAAAGTTGGCAAGGATAGGACTGCGAGTATTGGACTCCATACGCTTGAGGTCCCGACTAGTGTTCATGAACCCAATGGCAATGTGCCAATAGAAAAACCCGATGATCGTCGCGGGGATAATGAACAGAGGGAAGACGACACTGGAGCAAAGTCAGTAGATATTCAGATATCACGAAACGCAGAGATTAGAAGACGGACATGATAGTGACGACGGCAGCAAATAGTGCGGCGAGTGACGAGTTGACAGCCTGAAATGTCCCTACCAATGATGTGTCGATAGTCTCCACGTCCTTACTGAACCGGTTCAGCATACGACCTACAGCAAAAATCATTGGAATTATTCATTGACATCTGGACAAGGATAACGACGAACCTTGAGGAGTGACATCGTGCCATCTCATCGTAGCCCGGACAACGGCTTTCAAAAGTCCTTCAAAGAGAACACGAGAGGCCTGCAGCGCGCCAGTATACTGCGTGATGATGCTGCCTATGTTGACGAAACCCGCGCCCAGACTGATGGCAGTGTAAATTCCGATGTAATAGAAGGGGTGATCTTGCGCTGGAGGCCACTGGAAGGAAGCTGTAGAGAACGTTGACGATGACGACGTAGGAAGATGGTAGTAAGATTGATGGTGATATGACGACAATGTAGTTCCGTTAGGCGTAACGTGTGCAGGGTTGGAGAATGAAGAGAGAGAGATGCTTTGGAAGTCCTGTTCTCCGTACGCTTGTCCCCAAAACTATACGCACAAACACATCAGTAAGAACTAGACGCGCAGAGTGAAGTGGTGATCACCTTGATCCAGAACTTCTCTGACACACTCAACAACTGGTTGCAGACAATCAGAATGACAAGTACTGTCCAGGTCCAGTACGATCTGCGTCGATCGTGTAAGCGCGTCAGCTCAATGGAAGAAGAGGGAGAAAAGCGAAGACACGCACGAGGCTCTCAGATACGTCTTGTAGATGCGCCACCTGACACTTCCCTTCTCTCTATGCTCGTCTTCAACGAGCCTCCGTGGCTTTTTGTCTTTCGCAGGTACTCCAGCGGCCTTGGTCTCAACGGCAGGCCTTAAAGTCTCTACAGAGGCCTGACGCTGCGTTTCTGACGATGCGTAAGGTGCGTTGAATGCAGCCGCCACGTATTGCTTGCGGGCCTCAATGACTTCGTCGGAGGTGATCTCATCCAGAAGATCATGGGAGCGGAGATCTTTGACCAGACCTTGAGTGTCGATACGACCATCGAGCATGCGGACAAGATAATATGTGCCCGGAAGCATCAACTCGACATGATGAGTCACAAGTACCTATGCAAGCCACAGGGATGAGATGACATCGCAGACGATGGTGGAATCAGACATACCACGGTGCGTTTCTTCATGAGTGGACCCCGGAACAGACGTTCGTAGAGGAATCGAGAAGTGTGACTATCCTGTACACGGCGTCAGCAGATCTCATAGCTAGAGGTATCAAGATACATACCACAGCACTGAGCGGGTCGTCCAACAGAACGTACTTCGTAGGCTAAGCATAGAGAGCATCAGCACAAGAT
Organism: Steccherinum ochraceum; assembly: GCA_004332605.1. Taxonomy (NCBI): domain Eukaryota; kingdom Fungi; phylum Basidiomycota; class Agaricomycetes; order Polyporales; family Steccherinaceae; genus Steccherinum; species Steccherinum ochraceum. The sequence continues at coordinate 12,522 of RWJN01000173.1, read as the reverse complement.
GAAAACAGACCAGGAAATCATAACTCACAGCGTACACGGCTCTAGCCAGGGCAATTCTTGCCTTTTGTCCTCCAGACAAACTGACTCCCCTCGCCCCGATCTCCTTCGCATCACCATCTTCAAACATCCTCAAGTCAGGAAGCAACGCACAGCACTCAAGAACTTCTGCGTAGCGCTTCTCGTCGTATGGGTATCCGAAGAGGATGTTCTCCCGGATAGATTGGTGTCGAAGCCACGGGGACTGCGCGGCATACGAGATGGCGTGAGTCAGGCCAGTAGCAGGATCCGTGACGCGGGGTCGTTTGGCCAGAACGAGGGTACCTGCAAGCTGAGTCAATTCACCCAAGAGAGCCATCTGGGTGAAAGCGCAGGGTTAGTACTTTGTTTCAAGACCAACGTATGAGGTCGTATACGCACCAATAACGCTGTCTTCCCACTAGCTGTCGGGCCCGTTACCACTGTCAATTCGCCCTCAGGGAACATGACGTTGATGTCCTGAAGTTCAAAGCCACGATCTTGACCTTCGCCGTCGTAGAAAACAGAACTGGACGAGCTGGCAAGGGCCGCATCGGCATCGTCTGCTGACGTAGAAGTGGTGATGGTTATCTTCAGTTCAGGAGGCGCATTTGTTTCAATGTCGGCGTTCTCCTCTTTGACTTCGTTCCATTTGAAGGTCCCATCGAGGATTCCGAGCCCAGAAGTGATGCCGCCGTAGGTACCCGTCGCGATGGAGTTTGCTTCAGCTGTGATTGAATGCGCTTCGTACTTCAGGGAGGACACTTGACCGTCCACTTCTTCTTGATCGAAATAATTTGCAATACGATTGAGGGCGACACCCGCTTGAATGAGTTGCACGAAATCCGACGGTAAATCGCTCATCGGTGATCTAGCGAACCCGTCAGCTAATCAGTACACTCCAGATCCAAACGCCACTTACCTGATCATACCGAACAACGCGATAGAAGTGAACGCCGTTCCGACCGTGAGTTGATGACCTTGCCAGACGAATACAGCGAAGGCAGAGACGGAGATGAAGATCGGCATAAGAGTCCAAATGACTGAAAATAAGACGGAGTTGATACGAGCTACAGAGCAAAAACTAATGTCAGGCCTCCGAATATAGTAAAGATCGTACTAGCCACGTACCTTTGATGAACCACTGCAATTCCGTCTCTCTCGCATCTAATACCCTCTTGATCCACCGTTCCTCCCAAGCAAAGAGCTTGATGAACTTGACGGCGCGAATGAGCTCGCCAAGGACACTCATGCGTTTATCTCTGGCCGCACTAAATCCTTTCTGGATCCGTATGTCCCGACGGGCAACGAGGTTATTGAGAGGGCCGCCTAAGATGATAACAGCCAATCCGACGAAGGCAGCCACGCCGAGAAGTCTAACATACACATCAGACCAAACACACTTTCAGAAATTGAACACAAACAATGACACACCTGTACAGAAACACGCCCGCGATGAGGAGTTCGAAGGGGGCTAGAAGGATTTATGAGCGTAGTTCCCAGAACTCGATCATAACGGACGTACCACTGTACGTCGAAGATAATGCAGCCGAAGTTTGGCATACCTGCAAGACATGGTAGTCAGTTTGATATTCATTGTGAGAGAGCTGAGCACACCTTGATCGCATCTCCGGCCATCAGGTTGACGATCTTGTTCACGTCCGCACCTGCCAAGTTGGGTTCGTCAGCTTTGCATCAAGCGACGCAGCGAAATTTGACGCACTAATAGCCTTAGGATCCTTCTTCTTCGTAACATCCTTGTCCACGATACCAGAAAAGTCTTTACGTTTCAAAGTCTTGTCGTAGATGGCGGCCATCAGCGTCGACCGGATCCGGGTTGCAGCCCGCTTGCTGAACCAAATGTGTTGCAAATCGGCTTGCGCCTGCATCACGATGAGTCTCTCAACTTCAAGCAGATGTGATCCATGACGGACCTTGCACAGCTGACTCAAAAACGCGAGCACTGCGTACACATACGCGATCTCGTACTCCTTCTCCGTACGTCCCTTCTTCGCGTTTGAGTCCAGCGAGTCCAAGATCCGTTTGAGAAAAAACGGCCCGAGGTAGTTGAATACGACACTTGTGTACGTCAATACGAAGTCGAGGATGAGATCGTGCGAGTTTGAAGCCCAAAGTTTGCGGAGGAGGGTAGACCGCTGCGACGACGGGAAAGACCACTTCAGGAAGAGGGGTCGGGATTGGTGGCGCGGGGAGAGGTTCCATACGTCCGTCTCATTCAATGTGGTCGAGGTTCCCTGCAAAGCCGGAACGTGTCGGAAAACGGGAAAAAAACCAGGGTAGAGTTGTACATACGCGTGCAATGAGGGGATTGACCCAGCCAAATGACATCCACCCCCAGAGGGTGGTGTAATCTTCAGGACTGACGGTGAGACCCTAAAGAAGATAATTCAGTGAAGAGATCCACGTAGTCAAGATGAGGTGCGCACAATATCTTTCTTTGAGACGCGTTCGCTTGGGATAGCCAGCGGCATGTTCAGGATGAGGACCACCAGTATCAACGACACGACGAGGTTCGCGACACGTGCAGCTAAGGCCCAGACCGGGGGATATGCGACATTTGAGACGCGATGATCATATACGAGTCCTCCAGAGGTGATTGCAGCCAACAGGACTTGAAGATTGTAGAAGATAAAGAGATCGTATGGCGGGGTCGCGGAGGGTCGTGCAATGGGACGGATTGCAGCGTAGAGCCAGGTGAGCGCGACGATGAATGGCCGGAGGATTTGCCCCTGAGTGTCAGATGTGGATTCAGACGTGATGAGAACATACGTTCCATCGCCCAACCATCCCAACGTCTCTCCCAACGCCAACCCCGCTAAAAGTATGCTCCTCCGAGGCGGTGGCGGGCCATGGTGCTCTTGTTCCGATCCTCGATTTTCGTCGTTCGCATCGAGGGCCTCCGCTTCCGACAAAGTGAGGAAATCTGAAAAGAGAGCTTTGACAACGTCGACGAATTTGCAAGTGAGTCTTGATACGAGGAGAGAACGGCAGAGGAGGAAAAGAACAAAGATAGCAGGGAGAGCCGCGCTCCAGAGGTCACGCGTGCAGCGGTCCGCGAAGTCGGTGAGAGGACGACCTCGACAAGCCGCCGCCACTGCCATGGCTTCTGACGTAGCCTGCTACGAGCAGACGAGCAAGACCTCGTCGTCGTCGCCGAGGTCGGTGGTGGAGGGAGAAAAGATGATGATGAAAGAGGAGGTCCGGCGGTAGAGGAAGGCGGAAGGGCGTCGAGATCCCGGAAGGTCGAGGCTGATCGAGGCCATTCTTCAAGCACGCTGGCCCAGCGAGGGCATGCTGTGCAAGGTAGGTGCAAGGGGGTGGTTGCATGAGGTCGTTATCGTCTAATAAATCGCCGTCGTCGTCGCCGACAGTGTTGGTTGGTGAGATCGGTGATGTGGATGTCATAGTATACGGGTGGTGGGTGGTGGTTTGCGGTATAGAAAGGCGGCGTTACCCCGGCCAACATAGCGAGCGTCCAATCCAACCCACTGTAATGCGGTATGTCGACGACACAAGCTGTAAGTTGTCGAAGTGGAGTACATAGATGAAAAATGAGACAGGTCCCCGAGAGGTACTACAGAATCATATCCCTTACCTTCGAACATGGTGGTCAATGGTCATGTGTGAGTTTACGAGCGCTACAGGATGAGGGATGATGGAACTGAATTCACTACGCGACCTGTTCAATTGTACTGTCGGAGTGTATAACTGGATACACAGAAATGGCAAGCTGCACAAGACACAGTGCGACTATTTATACACTAGTACACGGGCGTGAGTACCGCAGACAAATGAGCCGGATCAGTCTTTCGGTACGCGATTACTTGGCCTCACCGTGCTGCAGCCCGAAGGCAGCCAATGCTTCACACGATCTCAAGCCCCAAACTTGCGTCTCGAAGAGCAACCGAGGATAAGTTCTACGCCGTCGCCGACGCAGCGCTGGCCAAGTCGATCCAAATTGAGCATTGGAAGGCCCTGCGAAGAAGAGAACTAGCGTGACACACAAGCAATTGGAACTGGTGCACGACGAACTTCAGCTGCTGCACTTCTCCTGGTTATGAAAGGAATTGCCGTGAGAGGCCCTGATTCTGCGGTAATGTTGTGAGTCTTGGGAAGCGGACAGTCACGTCAGCAATCAGCAATAGCTCATACAGAACACAGAAATATAACGAACCATAACGTCGCCCATCATCCATATCTCGTCCGACGGGAATACGCTGGAAAAGGCGCAGCCAGCGCTGTATCCGCAGCTGCTGGAGTAAGCTCGGTTGCGGTACGACAGCTTGTTCCATGGTGGGCCAGGATGTCTCTAGATCGTGGCATTAGCGGAGCTGAGAAGTTAACATGTTCCGAATGCGGTCCTTCAGCGAATTGCGAATTGCGGGAAGAAAGACCATGTCGACGAAGCAGGGAGCTGAGAACGGGCATGCTCGTTTAAGCTCTCCTCGTAGGAGTGAAATAAAGGGGAGGTTCCATCCTAGAACCTGGGACCACGTTCACTGGAGAGCTGGAGTCAGCAGACGACATTGCGTCAGATTCTGCACAAACGAAAACTTGAAGACTCAACTTGTTCTGCCAAAGACCAATGGTTAGCCAGAGATCAAGTTGCAGAGACAGAGATAGAATGACAAGCGGGTTGAAACGAGCAAGATGTTCTTCGAGTTATACTCTTGGATACGTTGGATTCAGGACGCGATGCCAACGGTCGAAGAGAGAGACGGCGGGCGGCTGTTTCTGCGGCCACCGGAAGCCATCGGAAGCTTCGGCCCGGCTGATCATAGCCGTCCTTGAGCTGAACGTCGAAGCTTGCATGGATTCTTGCTTCCAACTCCCAACCGGGACTCTCAAGCCAAATTGGCACGATATTTCGCCGCGCATTTTCTTCATACTCCATGCCATCTTCTGCTCCAGCATCGCTGTGTTTAATCGCAAACTCATTGTCCTTTGCTTCAAAGACATGACCTCGTCCCAATCCCTCGTCGCCAGCTGGTCCCGGGATGCGATTCTGAGCTCCGCTTACCGACCTCCTCATCCATGACTGGCCCGTGTTTACTTTCCTTAATTCAGGCGCCGTGTTACTACAAACGAAGGCTGAGGCGATGATGAGCGGATTGAAGTCGCTATCTAGTTCAAGTTTTGTGGCTTTGAGGTACGTATGAGCAACTATCCATGAAAAATCCAGATAGTGACTCCTGTTACCTACTCAGGTCAAATGCGGCGCATCTTGCCACCATCGAGCTCGAGTAGGACTATTTCTCGTCAACTGGTCTTCCGTACAAGACTTGTACTGGCTGCTCGCTGAAGGAGTTGCTCACTGTGTCGCACCGGACCTACCGCGTCACCGCGAGGTCCCACACCATGTCAAGTCACCTTACTCTCAAAGCTCCCGTCGCAGCTCTTGGAGTGTTTCTACAACAGCTGTACAGGCATGGGGAAGTGAAGGTCGAGGTTGAGAGCATACAAACTGTAGCAGGTGCGTCCTCGTCGCGCATCTCTATTATTCTGTGATGATGATTGTCTCTCAGCCAGCGAGCTCATCGTCTCCTTTTTGCCTTCGCGCATTCAAATTTATCTGCCTGAGTACTCGGTAACACGATTGGACCCCAGTTGTCAAGGCGTCCACGGTTCCGTTGAGTCTCGTACGCTATCGTCTGCTATCGTGCGTCTCTCTTCGCTCTTTGCGTCCCTTCACTGACGGCAAATACAGGACGCTTACGGTCAAATCTCACGAAGACATATATGCAGCGGCGCCCATAACAGAGAAAAGGTCATTCCGACTTGTATGTCGAACCTCCATATGCCTCGACTCGAAGTGGTACGCGCCTCAATGTTTATGCTGTTACCATCGGCATAACTTCGCAACGCCCTCAATGAACCAGTGACATCATGTTTCGTCCAGCCATGGTTACCGTCACCGAAGGGAGTAGCAGTTTATGTCCCTTGGTTTACGAGCTTTCAGTCGTTTCGTGTATCTCCCCAGTTCCTCACTGCCCAACTGGCATTGGCCTGATCGCTGAAACTCGTCGAGTGACACCACAGCTTCAGCCAACGTCTTTTGTTTGCGCAAAGAAACCGATCGCGGGCGAGAAACCATGCTCTCTTGCACTGTACATCAAGATGACATTACTCGCACCCTTCATCTTCTTGGCTTTCAAGTTATCGAACCACGGCTCTCCGTCGCGGCAGTCGATGCGGGCTATGCACCGTCGAGGATATGTTTTCTCCGAAAGCCCGTTGCCGCCGCCTAGACTTGCCCGCATTCGCCGAAATTCTCTCGCATGATGGCAGGAACTAAGCATTTCCACTGTCTTCACCCGACGTCCCTTCACCTTGTTCGGCAAGGGATCTTCAGAGTTCTGTGCGCGACGCCGCGACCAGCGACCGCTCGCATCAACGAGTGGTGGAAATGTCGAAGTCAAAATCGATCGATAGGCTTTGCTCGAAAAAGCACTCATAATCTGATTTATGGCAAAGACGTTCTGTATTTCCTCTCCACCCCCGCACAGATCGTTATCTAGATCGCCTACTGGACCCGTCACCCGCGAGCCGTTAATAATGCTGGGCGATCGGGAACCGGCGTGGGTTTCACCGCATCGCCAGCTGGCATTCGCTGGTACACCTCCCATCCCGATTGGCTCTCCAACAGGATCTCTCTCAGAGCCTCCATGCCAGACTGGAACAAACGACCCAAATTGACCCTGTGGCGGAGGCGAAGAAACGCCTCATCCCAAAGTCTTTCTCACCCCGCTCCTTTGCCGCTCCTGCTCCCGAGAGGTGTCGCTGTTTTATCGATGTGGCCTCCAACTGGCTCTGCGACTTGTCGTTTGGCAAAGAAGCAGTCATTTTTCAAGGTACCGGGTCTCGACGGTCAGTCTAGTACAGCTTCGACCAACGTCAAGCGCTGCGCCGTTTTTCGTTGTCGTTACTGTAAAGGTACGCGGGAAGGGCTGGAACCGGATAGGATGCAATGCAGCTTCTTGCTTTGTAGCCGACCGACGGTATGTCGGCTTCCTTAAAAACGTACAATTGTCACATCCAGCTAAACTCAACAGGGAAGTCTTCGTCCACACAGCGTGGTCACGTACAGGGCATATGACACCGAGATGGCGCGCAGTCATAATGCGGGAGGGGCAATCCTCGAGCTCAGCCTCTGTAAAGGGTCAACGGTGGTACTTTGTGTGGTACTTTGTGCGATGAACGCTCGCACTGCACCAGTGGTCTGGTGAGCGATCATGCATGGGCATAGGCGGTGTGAGGAGGAAACCATTGCCAACCTCGTAAATTTCAAATCTTCCGCTCACCTGAATTCAGGGTCTACCGTGAACGCGTCTGGGTGTCAGCCAGCGAATGTGTCAAGCGCGTAACCTTTCTCTGTCGCGACCCTCTGGAAACGTTCCAATAACGCCTGCTTCTTCGGAAGTGCAGCCCACTAAGCATCTTCCCTAGAAGTAATGCTTGCCGGCAGACCGTATAATATATGGCGCTGCTTCAATTTCGGCGCGCTCTTCCTCCCTTCCCCCTCTTTTTCGTCCTTACTCCCCCGTACTTCCTTTCTTTTCCTCTTCGCCTTACCTTGTTGGATGTGAACGACAGAACTGAACCCTCTATCCTACAAAACGACAACGAAGATGAGCTCCCCGACAGCGGTGGTGGATATCCAAGGGGTTCGCGCGACGTTGGGAGCTATTCTGGTTGGGAATATTGTTAGCGTGTTGTGCGTCCAACATTTCTCGTGCTTCATCTCAAAAGCTTACGATTGTTCACACCAGCCTATCAGGGATTGTCGCGATGCAAGTGCTCCTGTACTTTCGACTATACCCTAAGGACCTCACCCGGATCAAGATGATTGTGCGTATCACACTACTGCATTTTTCAAGTTTCTTTTCGCGTTTGCTGACTTTGAGTGTTCTTCCCGTAAGGTGCTCTGCATATGGTACGTGCCGGCTTCCGTCAAATCCTCATGCTTCTTCCGCTCACTGTGTGACCACAGGCTCTTGGATCTGGTCCATTCCATCTTGGTCAGTACAGCCAACTGGACGTATCTCATCGACAACTACGGAAACTCGAACATATCAGACACGATATTCTGGTGAGTCCGCTTCTGTGGCTTTATTGCGAACATGGTTACCGAATTTCTATGCATAGGTCGGTCGCGGTGACAATCGCCTTAACTGTACGTGGATCTTACGTTCGCGTGTGAATCAACGTTAATAACAAGCGTCCTCGTCGGATGTAGGCCGTTATCACGTTCTTTGTACACTGGTACGTACGCTACCCTATCTAGTCTTCCTCCGCTCACGTACTGTTCTATACAGTTTCTTCGCCCATAGGATATTGACTCGTGAGCTGGGTTTGGATAACGATAGTGACGCAGATCTGACCAGTGGTAACTTCGTCAGTGAGCCGGTATAACTGGTTCATAGTTACCCCAATTGTGAGTCTTCCCATCTTTTTCAAAGACGTCTCGTGACCAACGCGGCTCTTTCTCCAGTTTGTCCTTGCATTGGCCCGACTCGGTGCGTTGTGCTGCTCCTGCCCGATAGTGCGGATATCTAACTATTATTTCGTGCAGGATTTGCTTGCGGTACGCCCGTGTCCCAACGTATCGCACTTCCTTCCAGTTCGCTGACAACCATTACGCCGGTTTAGTGACAACGTCTCGGATGTGAGTAGCACTCTCCTCCTGAAAATGTAGTGCCCCTTCTACCCCATGCCCGGTCTCACTGGACATTGATCAACATAGGATTCTATTGGGAAGCTTTGAGGAGTTCACGAAAGTTTCCGCGGTAAGTTTAAAGTTCGCGTACGATCAATGTGGTGGTGTCTCTCACAAGGTTCTCTTTTCCGCTCTACGACAGTACATCTTCACAGCAGGTCTTGCTTTGGCGACCGCGGTGGACATCATGATTGCTGCTGCCCTTATTTGGTTTCTGAACAAAAACAGGACCGGATTCTCTGCGTAAGCACATCTCCGCTGAACCAGCATGATTGGCCGGCGTAAGCTGACTTCGGTTTCGTGCCTCGCGCTTAGCATGGACACTGTCATTGATTCGATTACTCTCTACACAGTGGAAAGCGGCTTGCTCACATCGTACGTCGTTGACCTCAGGCGCAAATGATTCCAAACTGACAAACCGGTGCATCATAGAGTTATCACCGTCATATCATTGATATTCGTATGTTTCTGATCCTAATGTCCATGATCTCGTGACGGCCTCGTTGACATCCATCGCGCAGTGGCTAACTATGTCGCATAACCTCGTGTTCCTTGCTCTACATTTCGCTATTAGCAAACGTACGTTCCCTGACCAACTCTTGTCCCATATTATTGACTTAGATGTACATACAGTTTATGCCAACGCTTTCCTTGCAACGTCAGCCACTCAGCCTTCTCTCTTCGCGCCAAACTCGTTTGTCCTGATTATGATATTTATTAGCCTGAACGCCCGCAAAGCACTACGAGGTCGCACACGCTCATCTGGGGGCGGAAGCTCACATCCGATGCCTGTCCTCTTCCCAACGGGCTTTAGTCGTCTAAGTCGACTCAACCGGGACTACAGTGTAAGTTCTCCTGTTCAATCACGTTGTCTACTACACGCGCTTCTTTCCTCGTACCGCCTTTTGTACTGATCTCGCGCTTTTCCCTTCTACAGAGTCGCCACGATGTGGAGCCAATAACAACCAAAGTCCAGATCAACGTGGAGAAGACCGTTGAACACGACATTGAGATAGATGAATACAGTGACTCCCCTGGAAGCGGAAGTCGCTCATATTCTGATCCATCTTCTAAGGATGGCTCCAGCATGAAGTCAAAGCAACCTTGACATCGCGCGTGCCTGTCTGCCTTACGTCTTCCATGTATGTTTCACGCTCGTTGAACGTTGATCTCTCATTCTCGCTATCATTTCTCCTGGTTGTCCGTCGCTCAGTTACTGGATCGTGTACCGCTATATTTACCCGCTTTACCTCTTCCTAACATATACCGAGAACGCTTCCCATACCTGTCTTTTGTGGCGTATTGTAGATAGTAGTGATGTATTTAATACCCTCTAGTTGCACCAGGATCCTCACAGATACTGTATTGCCATGCTCATTTCCAGCCGAAACACGAGAACGGTCCTCTAAATCGGCGATGTGTAGGCGTCTGTTTGCGCACCTTGATCTCAAACCACCACCACCACCACCAACCGCTTCCGGATCCTCTTCCTATAGCTCCCACTCCTTCTTTCTGTCAACCTAGGCCCCCCGGTACGTCGCGCATCTTATTTTCTTGAACAATGATCTAAGGCACTGTTCTGTGATAAGCCTCAACTTCAAAGAGCGTCAAGCAACGGAGTCGTCCAGTAACCTCTGCTGTCGGACGCAGGACGCCAGCCTACCACACATAGCCTCTTCCACCTCATCATTACCGCTACCGGTGTATCCTCTACCGACTTCGGAGTCGTCTCACATTGAGTCCATAGCCAATCCATCTTACACACAAGAAGCCCGCCCGACTGGTGGTCCCGACATGATATCCGTCTTGCAAGGCTCACGGCGTCATGCGTCTCAATGCCCTGACCGTGTGGGCAGTTGACGCGATTGACGGTGGTCGACTCAGGTGAGCATTGTCAAATCGATTTGACTGTACGTTCCGCAGCATGGGTGGCTCACGAGACATTCCGGTTGCTCATGTCATCTCTCCGCAGACGCTGCAATTTTTGACAGCTGTTCTGATGTACCACATCGATAGACTCTCTCTCTCTTTCTATCCTGAGGCCTCATGCACCCTCCAGACACTTCTCCGTCATGTTGCGACGAGCGAATCGGCGTTTCGGCTTGACTTGTCTGACCTCTCTATATCAGTTGAACTCTGATAATGAGAGCTGCGGTATGGATTGGGTTTGTAAGGTTTTAGATACACTGTGCGTGCCGTGGGCGTGTCTGCTCGGGAACTTGATACATAGTAGGGCTCGGAAGATGGTGAGTATTCTCTCTCAGCTCCTTCCTTCTTCTCCCGCTCACTGCCAGTCCGAACCTTGCTCAGCACCTTCCATTCAGCTCGCATCATAGCATCCACCATTCAGCGAAACAGACTCCCTCGTCAAGGTACGCACGTCAGGGTCTCATATGTGATCTTACATTTGACATTTGTCTTAGTTCAACGCAGCCAGGCTCTCATCTTCGCCATTTTTCTCCTTGACCCCTGCACTGGCCGATTGGTTCATGGTATCCGCGGCAAAAGTAGCGAGGCCACATTGAAGCCATACCAAAGAGAGCGCTATGGCGAACTCCAACCCCACAGAACCAGACGGCGATACCCTCTTCCCCGCCTCCACCCCCACACTCTCCATCCTATCCCTACCAACAGAGATTCTCGATCGCATGGTCGACTTCCTCTCTCCGAATACTCGGGACCTATCATCTTGTGCACTAGCGCACCGCACGTTCCTCCGCCTGACCCGACAACGCGTATTCACGACTGTCACCCTCCAATCCAGCGATGCGCTGGAGCGATTCGTCGCTCTATGCAGTCCACCTTCATCCTCATCTTCACCTGCTATTAAAAGCTCCATCGAGCAGCTGAAGATTCGCAACCTTGAGCGGCATGATTGGACATGGCCGTCACGCATCCCGGTCCTCCTCGGTTCGGGCCAGTTGACAAGACTAAGGGAACTACAGATCCTATGCTCCATTGTTGACCTCGACGTTATGTTCTTCTCCTCTCTCGAACATTTCGTACGGCTGGAGACGCTAGTACTCGCAGGCCCAAACTTCATGTGCGTCTCCGAGCTCATACGGAGAATCTCTTCGCTCCCCGCTTTGACTCATCTTACACTAAACCTGGACGGGATCCGGTGGTCCCCAGTTCCTCGTGATCTCATCTCATCACCATTGAATGGGAACACTCGTCATGTCAGCCCTTGTCTGCGCCTCACGTCACTGTCGATCACGGCCGTGGACCCTCGTATGTCAGAACTGGTCGATTGGCTCATCGGTACATCAACATCCGTCGACATGCTGTGGATTGAGTTCTGGGACGAAGCCGTCTTAGAGGACGTAGGCCGATTAATCTCAGCGTGTGGCGACGCTTTGAAAGACCTCACTCTGGATACATGCTCTGAAGGTGTATCCGCTGGTGCTCTAGGTCCGTCCGTCTGTATTATCAGCGCATCTAAGAGTCTCGCTCAACATTCGGTTTCTCGTCTATGTCTTCCTGGCTTTCTCCGTATTTCTTCATGCTGTAGATCATGTTGACTTGTCTATGAACGCCAAGCTATCCCACCTCTACCTCCCACGCATCTCCTTCGCCGACTTGGCAAGCGTCGTCCGTGTCCTTGCCACGACTCCCTCTGCTGCTCTCAAACACCTGTCGCTCCGCATATCCGATGCCCATACTTTCCGAACCCCGTTCCTCGAGCCTGATCAAAGCTGGTCTGACCTCGACGCGGTCCTCGCGGACGAGACCACTTCAGGGTACCTACCTGAGACTCTCATAGCTATATC